>LQNS02278074.1:7453052-7466224 GCA_001587735.2 Parhyale hawaiensis
CGCTGAAGTCCAACTGGACAAGGCGTGCCTCAGACCTACAGTCCAGCGCAGACTGTAAATGGTGTGACACCGACAACAGAGCGTCACAACAACCCAAGCCAGTTCTGTACGCTAACTGACCAGCAGGCAGCAACCTCGTTGCCTCAGAGAAACGACCAAGCTTACCAGCAATCAACTTCTCGAACACCTTTGACAAAATGGGCGGCAGTGTGATGGGTCGATAGTTGGAAACATAGGGCGACACCTGACCCTTGGGAATAGGAGTTATATTCCCAGTGCGCTAACAACGAGGCGATCTTACAAAAAAATAATCTGAAATTATCCCATCAAATTGTGAAGAGAAATTGCAAGCGCAAACGGAAATATTTCCAACAAACACACAATAATTGAAAGAATTGCATAATTAAGTACTTCCAAAGAGCTGCACTTTCACACTGAAGATATTAGATTGTAATATTTTATATCAGGAACTCTTACAAAAAATGTGGAAAATTAAAATGAAAAGAATGGACCCGGGTCTCTATAATTGTGATATTCAAACAAAGAAACAACTATACAGAGCTGATGAAAATGTCAGTAATGCAATGATATTCCAAAAATTAATTTTTAAATTGTCCCCTCAAATTGTGCAGGGACATTAGAAATGCAAGCTGATACATTCCCAATAAAGTAATAGCACGAAAAATTAAACAGACTGTATAAGAAAACACTACGAACATCGCTGCACTTTCAAGCAGAAAATCAAGGTTTTACATATTTTTCAGGAAAATCATCAAGACTGTTTATAATAAATCGTTAAAATAAAAATCAAACAGAATGTACTTGAATATCCAATGGAGCCTGTAATACAATTGAAGGAGCCATCAGCGTAATGATTTTACAAAAAACTTAGTTTTGCAGTTGCGCCTTTAAATTATGGAAATAAATTGCCCACGCAAACTGAAACATTACCATTAAACAAATGACACAAAAATTGAACGGATTCCATAAATAAATAATACAAATTGCTCTGCACTTTCATGCAGAAAGTAAACGATTTTCATATTTTTCAGGAAAGTATCCTGATGTATTCATCAGGGATTTTCATAAAAAGATACAAATAAAAATTAACAGGATGAACTCAGATCTCTAACAGATAATGTAGAATAACATAAAAATGACATAAAACTGATAGAAGGGTCATCGGGACTGTGATATTGTAATGAATTAACTTGATGTTGTCCATCACATTGTGTTGTGAAATTGCAAGCCCTAACAAACACATTTCCGACAAAAGAATGGAAAAACAAATTACGAATTGCATAATTAATTACTACCTACAGCGTTGCATGCAGAAATTAAAGATTTTCTCACTTTACGGAAAATCATTTGATGTAACTGGATGGTTTGCCAAAAAAAATCGTAAAAAATAATAATAAATTATTTTTACTATAATCGTTGAAAATGGAAATAAACGGAATAGACGCAGGTCTCTAATAGTAATTGTAAAACAAATGGAGAGCTATATAAAACAGAAGAAAGGGTCATTAGCTCTATAATATTGCAAAAAATTAGTTTGAAACTGCCCCTCATAATGTGCAAGGCAATTGCTAGCCCAAATAGTGACATATTTCCGCCAAACCAAAGGAGCGCACAATGAACGGACTGCATAATTAAAGAATACCAATATCGCTGCATTTTCATGTAGGAAATGAAAGATTTTCATATTTTTTCAGGAAAACATCCTGGTATTCTCGTTTACAAACATAGCACAAAATCAGAATAGCCGCCACAAGCACCGTGATTTTGCTTAAAAATTTACTAAAAAAATAGTTTCCATCCTTTGTCCATGAAAACTGAAAAAAAATCTATAGCAATTATTTTAAGCTCAACAGTGAGTATATTTGGGATTGAGTTATATATATTATTCAAAACTTTACGGAAAGTATCATCAATTAGCTTTGTCGCTTTTAGGCGCGAGCCGGGGCGTGATGCCTGCGGTGCTAGTAACCCAACCCACTATTATAATAATAATAGCTTTGTCGGATACAACTTTTTGATAGAATATCTTTTATGAAGGAAAGTTGTGCAGTGAAAAGATAATTCCTAGAGCATATACGAATGCCCGAACGATCAAGCAAGCTATCAGATTAATCCTATATCAGCACAACTGCACAACTTTCTTTTCTAAAAAGATATTTTATCTCAAACTTCTATCCGGCGAAACTAATTGATGATATTTTCCGTAAAGTTTTGAATAGTACTTATTATTGAAAACAAGTTGCAGATTTTTTAGACTTTTCATCAATTAATACCATGAATGAAAGCGGATTATAGAAATTAATGTTCTAAAAATAACACAGGAGTATAATGCAGGAAGTAAAGGATCTTTATGACTATTGAAATAATCATCCCGATGTACGTACGCAACATAAATTACTGTCTGTTATTATATTGATTAGTTTAGGGTGCCCGCACACAGAGGCAACGCGATGTTGCCCAACATGGAGCAACGCTGCGCAGCACAGGCGATCCATTTGCAATTCTGTTATTTCCTACATGATTAAATAGTGACCTCGCACACGTACAGAGGCAACACCAAGCGACTCGGGTCGTCAACCCAACTACCCAGTCTTTCCTATGGAGTATCGCCGGCTTCCCCCCCCCCCCCGCACACAGAAGCGACGCGATGCAACACGAAGCGATGCCGCTGTACTAGCGTCACGAAATCCGAGGCAACAACAGAAGATTTTTTTTTTGTATCAGTACATATCAGTACACTTTATACCAAAATGTGATTTTTTTGTCTATGTATTTATTGATGCATTAATATATATATATATATATATATATATGTAAGTTTGCATGCATATGAATCTTTATACATATATTTAAATGTATATATACTTCTAAATTCCACCACTGTCAAAACTTTCTGGGCAACACCAGGCGATTGTTTTGTATCAATAGAAATGTGCCTCCCAAAACTCAAATATACGGTTGATAAATACAAATTTATGGTTTTAAAAATGGGCTGGTACCCTGAAGTATTTGTTTTTTTGTGTATTTATTTGCCCCCTGAGAAAAGGATGCTTCGCAACGTTGTCCCGAATCGGGCTCACCAGGTATTTATTTTCATGTCTTTGCTTACCACGCCATTGGAAACTGCAGCAAGCAGCAAAATAATGATACATTGGATAGTAATAATGCAAGAGTGTAATGTTTTAATATTTAGTTAGAGCAATATCTTCTCATAATNCGATCGATCATTGCGCGTTTGAACGATCCACCAAACGCGCAGCGCGATCGATCGATCGCGCAAATCCACCAAACGCGCCCAACATATATATACTTCTAAATTCCCCCACTGTCATAACTTTCTGGGCAACACCAGGCGATTGCTTTGTATCAATAGAAATGTGCCTCCCAAAACTCAAATGTACGGTTGATAAATACAAATTTATGGTTTTAAAAATGAGCTGGTACCCTGAAGTATTTGTTTTTTGTGTATTTATTTGCTCCCTGAGAAAAGGATGCTTCACAACGTTGTCTCGAATCTGGGAGTGGTCCATAAATAAAAGTACAGAAACGAATGGTGCGGTAACCTTTGACGTCGTTCGTCGTTTTATTACTATGTAACCTATCATTATTACGTTCTCACATTACAAAATTATAAATCAATCTCGTTATAGAAGAGTATTAATTGCAATGAATTACATGAATAAACAGCCTCAGCGTCGGTGTGCATCGCTTCGTACTGCCTGTGTGAGTGGGGTCTTTCAACATCGCTCAGCATCGCCTTGGATCGCGTCGCGTCGCCTCTGTGCAGACACCCTAAAGCCCCGTTCCCACAAATAAGGCGATCTTACAGAAGAAGAAAGAAGGGACATTCAGTATGTCGATGGAAACGTGGAACCCATGCACGAGGGTGCTCCCACATAGGACATGATTAGTGCGTATGGGAACAGCAAGTCGGGAAATAAGATAAAGAATAGAACAAAATAACATTAGTAGAAGTAAGAAACTGGAAGGAAGCAAAGCGGTCACGAAAGACTGACGCCCCAAAGACCTAGCTAATGGGCTAAGGTAACCTGCAAAATCCCCCTGGGGGCATTGCTCCCCATATCAGAGGATGGGAGAACATAACTAACCTAACCCTATGGCCCATTAAACGCCCCAAGCGCAGACACGTCGAAAATGTCTGAAATAAAATTAGTAAAAAATGAATTATTTTATTGCATAGTTTAAGCCTCCATCTCGCAATAACGGAAGTCTAATGGCGGAAAAAATAAGGAACATAGAGTTTGTCGAGAGCAATGTGGAACCCATGCAGGAGGATGTTCCCACACAAGATCATCGCGCAACAGCAGGTCTGGGGGAAAAAAGTACAGAAGCAAGTTACATCAGTAAGAGTATGGAATCGGAAGGAAGGAAACAGGACACGAAAGACAGACATCCCGAATGCCTAGCTAATGACTAAGTTAACCGACGGAGGTCCCTCTGGGGTCGTTTCTACCCATAGGATAGGTGAACCTAACTAGCCTAATCATAAGGGCTATCCTATGCTCCTGAGCGTAAAAGTGATGAAAAAGCGTCGGGAATAAGTTTCTGAACGACCGGGAATAAGTTTCTGAATGACCGATCCACAGAAAGTATACTCAATAGCTTGTAAATATTATTCCTAGGAAAATTATCGATATAGAGAAGCCGATTTCTAGATAATGCGCCGTATAGAAGCCCTATCAATTCCATCAAACTAAGATATCGTTCACTGCTGAAGCTAAAAAATAAGGAATGTTCCTAGACTACGGCGGGCTCGGAAAGTTATAATAATGATACTAATAATAATAATAAGATATCATTCACTGCTGAAGCTAAAAAAAATAAAGTACGTTCCTAGACTACGGCGGGCTTGAAAATTTAATAATGATATTAAAATAATAATAATGTTCCAAGAGCCTAAAGCAAAAGTTACTAAATTTTAGATCGTCAGGAATCGTCATATACACTGGAGAGAAAACCTGAAAACATCGACTACAACCAGAATATTTTTTCCTGATATATAACAAAAGAAACTAGAGAGCACTCCGAGAGCTCATATCTCCACCAAGCAAGGCAACAGCAATGAAAGATTCAAATTGGTCCTAAAACCATGATTTTCTTTGTAGCTATCAGCACCAAAATCTAATTATTTATGCATTTTGATAGTATTAACAATTTCTGTAATTTTCGTGAAGATCGGTTCAAAACTTTTTTAGTTATGCTGCTAACAAACATTATGACAAACATAAGGCAAACACGCAAACGGACTAACCGGTTCATCACCAAAACTTCATCATTCATGTCTTTTAGAGTTACTAACAATTCTGTAAATTTCATAAAGATCCATCCAAAACTTTTTGAGTTATTGTGCTAACAAGCATGAAATCAAACACAGCAACAAACACACAAACGAACAAACAAACAGATCATCACAAAAAAATTGGTCATTAACTCTCTGTAATATACCTAACAACTCATGTAAATTTTAAGAAAATCCGTCCATTACCTTTTGTGTTAAGGCACTAAGAAAAAATAGGCATCAAACAAACAAATGAACGAATTCTTACAAAAGTGAATCATTTGTTACTGTTAACATGCCTAACAATCCCTGAATATTTCGTAAACATGCGTTCATAATGCTATGAGTAATCTTGGTGACAGACAAATGAACAGACAAACCCACAACAGCAGCATGCCATGCGTGCCTGACTCATGTGCTCGAGGTGCCGAGTTCGAGCGACAAGCCTGTCACGGGATCTTTGTCGCGTCCGGCGTGCTGAGTCGGCAATTGCTTGGTATGCGGAAGCTGAGTGGGGGCACCTGCCTGACCAAGAATGGGAGGGTGGGGGCTCGTGTCGTTGAACCCTCCGTTTCGGCGTCATAGTTCTTAGCGACCCGTCATCGGCTGCGGCTCTACTTACTACTCTGGGGCCAGTTGGCCTATATCTGCAGCACGAACAAGTGCATGTAGGTTTCCCAGGGGAGGATACAGTCAAAGCTGACTTTACCTTCACCTCCTTGGCGGAGGAAAACATGATAACCAATCTCAAAGGAAGTATCACCCTGCTCAGTACAGCATTTCATACTGTGCAGTACAGCATGCCATACTGTGCTCTACAGCATGTCTTACTGTGTACTACAGCATGTTATACTGTGCACTGCAGCATGTCACACTGTGCACTGCAGCATGTCACACTAGGCACTGCAGCATGTCACACTGTGCACTGCAGCGTGTCACACTGTGCAGTGCAGCATGTCATACTGTGCAGTGCAGCATGTCATACTGTGCAGTGCAGCATTTCATACTGTGCAGTGCAGCATGTCCTACTGTGTAGTGCAGCATGTCATACTGTGCAGTGCAGCATGTCATACTGTGCAGTGCAGCATGTCATACTGTGCAGTGCAGCATGTCATACTGTGCAGTGCAGCATGTCATACTGTGCAGTGCAGCATGTCATACTGTGCAGTGCAGCATGTCATGCAGTGCAGTATGTCATACTGTGCAGTGCAACATGTCATACTGTGCAGTGCATCATGTCATACTGTGCAGTGCAGCATGTCATACTGTGCAGTGCAGCATATCATACTGTGCAGTGCAGCATGTCATACTGTGCTTGCAACATGTCATACTGTGCAGTGCAGCATGTCATACTGTGCAGTGCAGCATGTCATGCAGTGCAGCATGTCATACTGCGCAGTGCAGCATGTCATACTGCGCACTGCAGCATGTCATACTGCGCAGTACAGCATGTCATGCAGTGCAGCATGTCATACTGCGCACTGCAGCATGTCATACTGCGCAGTGCAGCATGTCATACTGCGCAGTGCAGCATGTCATACTGCGCAGTGCAGCATGTCATACTGCGCAGTGCAGCATGTCATACTGTGCAGTGCAGCATGTCATACTGTGCAGTGCAGCATGTCATACTGTGCAGTGCAGCATGTCATACTGTGCAGTGCAGCATGTCATGCAGTGCAGCATGTCATACTATGCAGTGCAGCATGTCATGCAGTGCAGCATGTCATACTGTGCAGTGCAACATGTCATACTGTGCAGTGCATCATGTCATACTGTGCAGTGCAGCATGTCATACTGTGCAGTGCAGCATATCATACTGTGCAGAGCAGCATGTCATACTGTGCTTGCAACATGTCATACTGTGCAGTGCAGCATGTCATACTGTGCAGTGCAGCATGTCATACTGTGCAGTGCAGCATCTCATACTGTGCAGCAAAGCATCTCATACTGTGCAGCGAAGCATGTCATACTGTGAAGCACAGCATGTCATACTGTGCAGCACAGCATGTCATACTGTGCAGCACAGCATGTCATACTGCGCAGTGCAGCATGTCATACTGCGCAGTGCAGCATGTCATACTGCGCACTGCAGCATGTCATACTGCGCAGTGCAGCATGCCATACTGCACAGAGTCCCTAGAATATATCAGGCTAGAATATGTTAGGTTAAAATAGGTTAAGTCTTCGTAGGTTACGTTAGAAAGGATAAAGTTAGGGTCTGTTTGGCTTTGTTTACTTTTAAATGTTCAGAAAAGCTTCACTCTGTGTGCACAACAAAATATGAAAAAACTATGCACTGCTAACAGATGTATAGTTTTTACCTTTAAAACGACTTTCGTTGAGATTGTCAAAAGCTGTGCCAAATTAATCCTTTCCTTCGTACGGGAACTCCAGTTCCCGCATCAACGTTTCATTATTGAAACCAGTGCGTTTTTTCTCGCTCTGAAAATTTGGACAATATATTTTACAACTCGTCTAAAGTCAGTGCTTGTATTTTATTTACGACTGAATAAAACGGGAGATGAAGCTCAATTGACTACAATGAGAGTGTATATTATGAGCTTCTTCTAGAACCTCATAGCAAGAGCACAGTGTTTGGGATCGAAAGGGTCAAACTGAAAAGCCAGTTGAAATTTCGTAAGCCTTCAAGAGATATGTGGATATGCGTATCACTTCACTTGTCTGTCAGTGTGCTATCGCCTTCTAATAGTCACATTGCTGAGGGTCATATCATATTCATGTAAAATTATGCCTATATATATGAAAACATTTAGGGGAATTACTCAATTACCGAACTAACTCTATTTCCAAATAAACAGCTATTATTGGATAGGTGAAAATAATAATTCCATCAAATAATAGCTGTTTGTTTGGAAATAGAGTTATTTCGGCAATTGGGTAATTCCCCTATTTGCTGTAAATGAAGGTTAACTAATGCTGTGCCAGGTTGCCACCTGGATCACTCAGGGTATACGGTGGAGAGTTGTAAGGGAATTAGTTAAGACAAATTGACAGATTTGCATGTATACAGGTATGGAGCTCATCGTTCGCGTATAATTTTACTTACATTACATGTACCTAAGTAAGATTATACTGTGTTAAGTAGTAGACGCCCATTTCGTGGAGCAAAATCGGAAGTTCTTTACAAGAGGGGCTCGGGTGATTTTCATACCTTTTGTAGATTAAATCGTTTTAATTAAATTAAATTATGTATTTTAAGTCGGCGTATAGTGTTTTCTTTGAGTTATAACGCTTTAAACTTTCCATTTTCTCCTATATAGAAGTGAAGGTGACACCCACCACCACTTACCAAGAAGCTTGCCAACAGTGCAGCCATCGGTTAGGCCAAGAACCTAGGTTAGGATCCCGTTCCATCCAAGAAGGTTTCTGGACATAAACGATCGTCTTGGATGGAACGGAGGGATTGGATCCAAGAACCGGATTGGCTACCGAAGCAACAAACCTCACATGGAGATAGTGTGTACGAATGCATTGATAACGCATTCGCTTCCTAAAACGCGGAGCGTAAAATTACTTTATAGAAGTGACCTTTTATTTCGATAAAATTTACTCACCTTATAATTTTGTAGAAACAGTTTTGCTGCTGCTGCTGCTTGTAGGAAATAATGGAGGCGTTTGGTTTGGTTTTGGTACAGTATAATAAATAGATATGTAGCAAGATAGCGGTCGAAATGGTCTGCACAGCGTCCAAAGCGAGGCACGAACGATTGTGACGCGCATTACTGACGGTAAACATTTTTACACCATTCCTTGCCAATGTTAATCCTTTCGGTACTGACGGCATTGTCAGATGCAGCATCAAAATTTTCATTATTAAAACCAGTGCGTTATTTTTTTTCTCTCGAAATTTGGACAACATATTTAACAACCCGTCTGAAGTCAGTGATAGTATTTTATTTACGACTGAACTAAACTGTAGATGAGGCCAAGTGACTACAATGATAGTTTCTTCTATGAGCTTCTTTTAGAACCTCATAGCAAGAACGGAGTTTTCGTAGAAAAAGGGTTAAAGCAATATTGCTAATAAGTTTAAGAAAAACAAAGTAATGTACAAGCTAGAGCACTCTGAGAGTGCATACCTCCGCCATGCAAGGCAGCGGTAACGAAAAATACAAATCGCCTCTGAAACCATGATTTTCTTTCTATCAACACCAAAATCTGATCACTTGTGCCTTTTGATAGTATTAACAGTATCTGTAATTTTCTTGGAGATTCATTTTTAACTTAACAAACAAACATTTTAACAAACATAAGTTAAACACACAAACAAACAAGCTGATCATCACCAAAATTTAATGAATTATGTCTTTTAACATTACCCACAATTCCTAAAAATTTCATGAAGATTCATTTATGAGGTTTTTAATTATTGCGCTAACGAAATAAAATCAAACACAGTGACACCAACGAACAAACAGGTTATCAGAAAAAAATTTTTAATTTTTCTCTGTAGCCTAATAAACCCAACAACTCATGTAAATTTCATGAAAATCCGTTCATTACTTTTTAAATTATGGCACTGACAAAAAATAAGACAAAATACAAACAGATGGACAGATCTTCACCAAAAGTTAATCATCAATTCCTCCCAGGAAGCAAAGAGTGAAACGTTGCATTCTTTACTTCCTGGTCCCTGCTATCATACCTAACAACCCATGTAATGCCGATGCCGCAGGCTAGTCAAAAGAACGACTATCGTCATTTTTTCGTCCGAATGTGTTGATGTGCCAATTTAAATAGCCCACGTTTGCAAAGAATTTCAAGTTATAAATCCCTCCAGATGTGATGATGTCCCAAAGTTAATTAATAACGGCACTGCGGAGTAAACTGAAGTGACGGTAAACATTTTTACACCATTTTTTGTCAATCTCAAAGCTGTGTTTACAAGAGTTGAACATAACGTTTGGACGGAAAGATGACGATACTCGTTCTTTTGACAAGCATATGTCATCGCCATAAGTTTTGTCAAAATTCGTTCATAACTTTTTGAGTTATCCTGGTGACAGACAGTAAAATAGACAGACGGACAGACACACAAACCCGACGATAACATAACCTCTTTGGCGAATGTAAAAATTAAATAACAACCCGAGCCCTGATGGCACACGATCAGGAAGCAAAGACTACACCCTTTGCTTCCTGACACACGTTAGTGAAAAGAACGAGTATCTTACTATTTCGTCCGAACGCTATGTTAAACGCTTGTAAACATGGCTTTGAGATAGCCAAGAAATTATTCCAGTCAGTAATCCGATGGCACACGCTAGTAGAAGAACAAGTATCGTACTTTTTTCTTCCAAACGCTATGTTAAACGCTTGTCAACATAGCTTTACGAGTGCAAAAAATTTGTGTAAAATTTTTACCGTCAGTAATGCGTGGGATTTCATAGTAAAGTTACGTGTTTGCAATAATGACGTAAACATGTGTGAAGAACGCAGTTTGGTATTCTACATTAACTTAATCACTATTTTCATGATTTTAATTGTGTTCAGTATGTAAATTGGGTCAATTCAAGACAATTTGTATGAATAACGGGTAAATATGTAGTTTAGTGGGGTCCAAAAAAACGACCTTTTTTCCTATTTAGTGTATTTTGGCCTCAGGAATCAGAAAGTTAAGTCCGTTTTTGGCGGTAGGACCTAGTTTTGAAGTTATAGGGAAAAAACCCAGATACTAATAAAATCCTTACTGTAGCATACGACAATGGGGGATTCTTGGGAAACCGGGATTTTGGGTGGAGGGAGAGAAGGATTTAAGGCCAAAAAACTAGGGGATAATGATAAATCTGGCCAAACTTTAGGGTAAAAATCGAAAAAGTGGAAACAATTACTCTAAAAAGAAAAATACCTATTCAACACTACAGTTGGCTGTTTTATTCAAGGAAAAGCTACATATTTCAATTTGGCTACGTTGCCAAACCACTCTAAGGGTGTAAACCCAGGGAGTAGCAGCCTCAGCGGGATTTATTCATCCCGAAATTTCAAAATTTTTTATTATTCGACTTCTATTTATTACTTTATTAATTTAGGTATATATATATATATATATGTAGTTCAGTGGGGTCAAAAAACCGCAAATTAATGTCTTAACATGCTGAAGCTGCTACTCCCTGGGCTTACAGCCCTAGAGTGGTGTGGAAACGTAGCCAAATTGTAATATGTTGCTTTTCCGTGAATAAAACAACCAACTGTAGAGTTGTATAGGTATTTTTTTTAGGGTAAGTAACTTTTTCGATTTTTCCCTACAGTTTTGCCAGATTAATCCTTTTTCCCCTAGTTTTTTTAAATTGAATCCCTCCCCCCCACCAAAAAAACGGTTTCTACGGATCCCCATTGTCGTATGCTATAGTAAGGATTTTATTAGTATCTGGGGTTTTTTCCCTATAATTCCGAAACTACGTCCGACCGCCAAAAACGGACTTCAGATTCTGATTTCTGAGGCCAAAATACACTAAATAGGAAAAAACGATCATTTTTTGGATCCCATTAAACTACATATTTAACAAAAATACCGGCCGATTCCATACAAGCGAAATTAGGGTTGGGTTAGGTAAGGTCAGGAAGCAAAGAATGTAAAGGGATGACTCAAAACGGACAAAAATAAAACTTAACTGTAACTGCACGTAGCAAATTTACATCACATCGACGAGTCGAAGTATTTGAGTGTGGGACCTCAGGCCTCCGTATGTTGTTTTCTTGAACATATCACCGTATTTTTTCGATTTATTTCATTCAATCTCCCGCTCGTGACTGGCCAGCTAGTTGAACTGCAAAATACTGTAAAATGTTGTCAAGAACAGAAAGTTCGAGCAATAGGCTAACTGTTACTGTGGTTTCTCTAGCGTACAGAATTGGCCATAATGGTGCTTATATTTGTTGGTAAGGATTAAAATGTTTGTGAAGATCACTGTGAACTGAATATGAAGTGTAAACAAGGCTTCATTCAAGAAAAAGAAGTTAAATCGGGTCGCCAAAAGGGACTTAATTCGGCGCTAGTGCTGAGAAAGTTTGCACCAACATGCACTGCAATTTTTTATAGATAATTGTTAAATTAGGCTAGTATATATTCTCTTGATTTATTGATACGCTAGAGATGAATTTCGCGATTTAAGACGATTTTTCTAGTGAAATTAGTTAAAATACTCCTAGGCTACTCAGCCATAGATTCGTCGATGTTGACGTCACTTTTTTATGCTAATTTCTGTTGAGTCCTCCCGTTACGCTCTTTGCTTCCTGGGTAAGATTAGGTATGGTTAGGTTAGGTACGGTATGGTTAGGTTAGGTTAGGTAAGGTAAGGTATGGTTAGGTAAGGTATGGTTAGGTAAGGTATGGTTAGGTTAGGTAAGATAAAGTTAGGTTAGGTAAGATAAAGTTAGGTTAGGTTAAGTAAGGTTAGGTTAGGTAAGGTTAGGCAAGGTTAGGTTCCTTTTAGGTCTCTAGCAAGCCTGTCATGACATCGGATATATTCTCCCATAGGAAAACAATGGAAACTTCAATGTTTAATATCTCAAAAACTAAGCATATGCGACGGAAACGTTTTACATGTAAATTGTCTTAAATTCACCAAATTAACATACTAGAAGCAACTAAAAAAAATGTGTAAGTTAAAGTAAAAACTTGCCCGCAGTTTGACCTTCTTTGATCTCCATAAAATAATTGGTGATGATAAGACACTATTTGAATACTTATGCAATCATAATATAATAATGACTGAAACGCTTCTATAAGGTAAGCGCACGTTCCACATTGCAGGAAACAAATACGCTTAGTTACGTAAAGAATGAGTGACAAGAGGTAGGCTACACGGTTTCACCCTTCACTTTAATATAG
>LQNS02278074.1:7471455-7481962 GCA_001587735.2 Parhyale hawaiensis
TAGCACTCAAAGGTCAAAGCTTCCCAGGCCATTTTAAGCTGACTTCTTCTCACTTCCGCTCCATCAGTATATTTAAGCTCCGCATATCAGCGGCTATCGATTATGCTTGCGGGCATTCATGACCATCGCTTTAGCGTAGATTCTTCTCCCCTTCATTTTTATTTCTCCTTTCTTTTTTCTCTTTCGTCATCCATCTTTTCTCTTCTCGTTTCTCCATTCCTCTACATCCTACTAACATAATGGCAATAGCTCATAGAGGGCCGGGGTGTTAGTCCCGGTGTCTCTTTGGGAATGGGCCTTCTGGTTCGTCTACTGCCGCCTATCTAATCTAATCTTAGGGTAATACTGACAGGGCCTCGCCATCGCAGGGCATTAGTGCCCCCACACTGCAGTTGTTGACAGGCACTAGATGTCTCGCAAGGGGTCCACAGTGGACGAAAAGTTGATGAGTTCTTCATGGGGAAACGCAGGGGGAAGAGGAATGAAAGCAAAAAAGAATCGGCAAATTGAGAGATGAGCAATACTGGTGGAGACTTGCGCAACAGGAATTTTACCCTCGACAGTACCAATCTATGTGGGTTAGAGTTATAGAACAGTGGCAGCGTATACAGTAATACCGTGACCGCAGTGTTCATTCACCGGAACAACTTGATGCTAAGACGAGCAGCTCACGTGTCGCTGAGGCTCCCATATCTTCTTACTTCTGTTAGATGCGGTGTCTGTCCCACCGTCTAGGGTCCGGGCACCGTTCCAACGCTATGAGATGATTACTTGAATTCGATGCGTTGTTGAAATCCTGCGCTCTTCAGAAATTCGATGAGAGTGTTTGAGGGGAAGTCTTGAGAGAGCACAGTGCTTTCCGTCAATGAAGTATTGAGCTGGGAACAGAGTCGGCGAAGTATTATTGCCTGGTCGTCTCTGTAGAGAGGGCACAGTAAAAGGTGTCCAGGGGACTGACGGGCTGCACAGGATGTACAAAGAAGCGGGGCTGTGCCTCTGATGTAGCGCCCATGTATAAGCAGGCTCACACAATGACGGAGGTGTGAGATGTTAACCAGAGGCGTGTTGCAATCAGGCCTTTGGTGTCACACGTGCTACACCGGCCTCCAATGCGGCACAGGTAGTGTAACACCGGGTGACACCGAAGACAACCCTCCTAAAGTTTAGGGTTATGAGCTGGGAAACACTGGCTTTGTTTACAAACATTGACTTTCATACTCAACAATTCATATTACAAAGTCTAGGACTTCCGTATATTGCTGAATTCTAGCATTCCAAGCACGTTTGTGTAGTTTTCTCAACTTTTCATCCTAAATACAGTTAAAATAAGGCTCCGCCAACCTGTATATGTTTAAGCTTGCCGAAAATTCAACAACACTTTGTTGGGGCGCTGAGATCGCACGTCGCATTCACTGCGAGACCTGTAACACTGTGAGGGTAGCACCCGCGTCTGATTACAACGCACCCCTGGAGCGTGTTGCAATCAGACGCCAGTGTTACCCTCACAGTGTTACAAGTGTAGCAGCGAACATGCCGTGTAGCTACAATCGAACATGCCGTAAAGTAGGTGTGCTGCAATCGAAGATGCCGTAAAGTAGGTGTGCTGCAATCGAAGATGCCGTAAAGTGGGTGTGCTGTAAACGAATATGCCGTAAAGTGAGTGTGCTGTAAACGAATATGCCGTAAAGTGGGTGTGCTGCATCGAAGATGCTGTAAAGTGGGAATGTTGCTATCAAATATGCCGCAATGGAACATGCCGTAATCTGGGCGTGTCATCAGTATATCTGTATTTCTCTTAAGCCGAGTTCACACGTCATTCATCTCAACTCGTTCGCTCATCCACTTGTCCGACCGAATGTGAGACAGCACCCTAACAATAACAGAAAAGTGCACCATTTTCTAATTTTCAGTTCACTCCAAGTTTGAAGAGATATACGGGCCTTGGCCCGTAACGTTACAGAAGAAACTAATTTGACGGTCGGGTTAACATTTTAATACTTTTTGCAGCGTACATAGACTTGTGCTGACAACGACGCTGCAGAGCATTCGGACGAGTGGATGAGGGAACGCGTTGAGATGAGTGACGTGTGAACTCACCCTTATGAACCCCGACATTAAGCTAATGGATTTTAGACTCTACAACTGAGAAGAAAGAGCTATCAAAAGGCTTCAGTATATTGCTGTTGAACAGAGCTGGGATTCGGTAGATTTCATCACTTGTGCTCATCGGGCAACGCCGGCGTCAAGAGAAGAATTCCGTTTCTGTGTCAGAAGGTGAGTATCATACTCACCTTCTCACGCAGAGACGAAATTCTTTTCATGACGCCGACGCTGTCAGATAAGCTCAAGTTATGAAATCTATGTACTGGATCCCAGCCCTGCTGTCTAGGCTTCTGCCTACGACAACCAAAGAGGCGAAAGGCATCTACTTTTGAACAAAACTACGCCGACACCGCGCTTAAATATGCGCCTTTGCGATTTCAATCGTCTTCAAAATTAGGGAAGAGGTAGGCTTGACTCGTTCAAAACTCTAGACAGGAGCGTTGGCTTCGTCCCTTTGAATCGTGTTAAAAGTGTTGGAAGCAATCTGATTACACTGAGCCGACAGACAGCCTCATGTTATTGACAGATTCAGTTTTTATAGTCTCTAGGCTAAACAATGAAGGGTCACCACTTGAAGCTCGATTCAGGGGGTCAAAACCAGCGCACCTGCCTCAAGTTCGGAGTAGTCAAGTCTCGAAGTGCTAATTCTCCTAACAGTCAAACCCATCCTTTTTTTTAACTTTACTATTGCAACTTGCAGTAGCGTAGAAACTGCAGTAGCAAAGCTTCAAACATTTTTTGGACAGTTTAACAACACGCAAACCGAACCCTACCCATGGCAACATAATTGGAAGCGTTGCAGATAACGTTTCACGCTTTGTGCTCTAGATATAGCAGGGGAGATCCACAATATTGAGCGGAGTAAAGGGTACTACAGCTGCGCTATCCCTCTACACGCGTCACCTCTTGTGATGAGAGACTTTGTTGACACCAAAGACTCTCTACACAGTTTCTCGTTGTGATAACAGGTCTAAATTTGAATGAAATTGTTTCCTATTGCGTGCAATAGTCTCTGTTTTATTGAAACAGTTTCATTTGAAATTAAAGATAGTGTTACGCAGGTATAGTCGTCAATGAAATTTTTCTAATTATAGAAGCTTGTGCAATCGCAGAAGAGGTTATTTTTCACGAAAAAATGTAGAATGGTGCCTCAAAGAAATATTTATTGTGAAATTTCACTATTAAAATTCGAGGCATGAGTGAAAATTAAACTGTCATGAAAGACTTGCCCACCTTCATATGTTCTCAGTTCAACGGAGATTCGAGCGCTTTGGGATCGTAGAAGTTTGGAAAGTTCTAGGAGGAATTACTACCAATGTCAATAGGCGGATTCTTGCCTTGGAGATACTCAGACCATTAACGTCACCCTTGTGAATTTCGGTCATAAGTGTCGGTGATGCAACAGCTACAAAGTATGCTAATAGCTTGACTGTTCGGAGTGCAAGATTGTTTAATAAAATGCCTTGTCACATTCACTATGCACCGTTTCTGAAACTGTAAAATTTCGGAACTTGCTGGACGCATATTCACTGATGGTGTCTGATAAACCAGCTATAAGCCGTTACGTGCAATGTGGGGATAACGGCTGCTACCCCTCCCGCTGGTCACAGACTGCAGCATCACTTCTGCACAGGATGGGGGGCGTGCATAACGCCACCTCGACCTCGTCCGAAAAATCGTCAAGGTAGGTATGGTGTGAGCACGTAATGAATTATGTTCTTCAAAGAGCGAATATTATCGAATTAGTTTGAAGACCCTGAAAAATTTAATATTATGCTGAAGACATCTTCTCCCTGTTTGAAAAGACTTGTGTACTAGCTTGGTAAGTGACATGTTCGTGGATATATATTTTGATGCTCATTCAAAAACGGGCAAACATGAAGTTTCACCAAAGGAATCATCTTTCTATTAAGAAGACGTGGACTCGCTCGGAAGATCAATTCATAAAAGAGTAATTTGATGCTCGTCCGAAGACTAGCAAACATGAAATGCTGTGCGGAAAGACACATGTTTCTGTTAAAAAAAAATTCACCCGCTTGGCAAGTTATCCTTTCACGAAGGAGTATTTTGACGCTCTTTCAAGGCCTGTCAAGTCTGCAGGCTTTGGAAGCGCCTCCCCGTCCCAACTAAAAAGAAAAATCTGATAAGAGCAGACTCTGCCTCAGTTAGTTTTAGCTTGATCTCGTTGAGCTGATTGGTGGCGTCCGTGCTTCTTGGAAAGATTCCTTGTTGAATAGAACTTTTCCTCGGTGACAAAGTTTTCTAGATGGTGTTTGGAGCATCTGGGCAGGGAAAGCGAGTTAGAATAAACGTATCGCAGGGCTAACATGAACAGCAAGTGCGATAACACATGCAACAGAGAGAGTAGAGAAATTTGCTTCAAATGAAACTATTGCACCACTAAAATGAACAGTAATATGTAAAGAAATCTACTTGATTTTAAACTATTAGGGGGTGCTGGAAAGTTCTGTAAGTTTTTCTTTAACCAAATTAAAACTTTAGATCAAGTCTAAACAGCTGTTTTCAAGGTCATATATTTAGTTAAATCTACTGCTGTTGACAGCTTAAACTCATCTATAGCCCATGGAACACCAAAGTTTCAAAGGGAGTCTTATGCATCGTTGCAGGTATGAAAATTCTACGACTGTTCATTTTGAATTATTGGAGCAAGGAAAAACTACGACAGCAGACTTTAAGTGGGAGGAAATGTCCTGCTCCAGCGATCAGAAAAGGAGTTATTTTGCAATGCGATAACGCTACACTTTATCCAGCCAAACAAACTCAAGGAAACCATTTAGTCCTAAAGTTGGGAAGGTCTTCCTTACCTTCCGTACTCGCCAAACATCGCTCCATCAGATTTTCACTTATTCCGTTCTTTTGGGCATTTCATCAGTGGAAAAAGTTTCATAGATGTTCACGAGATTGAAGTGAAGTTTAGTCCTTTATTTCTTTCAAAGATGGAATTTTTTTTCTTTTTAAGTGAGATTAAAAACCGTCAAGTCGATAGACAATGGTTGTATCAAATGATGGTAACTATTTTGTTGAGCAATAAAGATTTCTCAGTAATATTTCTTTCAAAATATTATATCTAATACAAATCAGGACATGATTTTCCGTTACCCCCAACATTACCCCACTGAAGTGAACAGTTATCACATGGATATGTCACCGTATCCTGTAAAGGAATCAACTTTAAATGAACTAAGTGTCCCGATAGTGAGCACATATGCGCCTGTGTAAGCAGAGAAATGTATTTACCCTATCTTCTATCCATAAATTGCACGGCATTGACTTGGTATGTTTCGTTTCTCTCCTTAGCTACCGTATGTGTGATTGATCATTGCACGATAGTTAAATCTTCGGAGTAAAGAACGTAGAGTTTCATGATGGTACAAAAAGTTCTCAATACACAGTTATGCACTTAAGGATCAACTAGCAGTGATATTTTTTAAGCATACGAAGCATCATGTCTCGAAGGTCAGTACTTTTTTTTTCAAATTTTGTTGTAGTTTTTGTTACTCGAAATATATTATAAGAGAGCCAACAGGTGAATAATTCCTTTTATTTGCTACTATCATCTATCTCTCACGCATTGAGCATCGTATTGAATTATAACTCTTAAGATTGCCACTTAACCGCAGTTTGTTTCCTGCTAGGCGGCTCCTGGTTACCAAAGTAGGAACTGCTACGTGGTTTCATACCTACCAGGATAATTGTAATTTTTTCATGATCTAGAGAATGACAACGGCCGTTAAGCTTACGGATTCTACTCCTTGCATTCATAATGAATGAAAGATAAGGTTTCAGTATATTCACTGTTGATAGCAAATCATATCGTCCTCAACTGAGGGCAAGTATTCAGTTCCTGATACTATTATATAAATATGTGTACTTCAAAAACAAGTTTGTTACGCAAAACATCAAGAGGTTTCCTAGTTCCTACTCTTAATTTATTTATCTTTACTTGGGGGTGGAGGGAATTTGCCTCAGCCGTATAGACAAAATATCTCTAGTAAAAAAGTGAACAAGTCATTACCTGGTTTACATATTGTCTTCGAGTGCAAAATAGAATTAGATCTCAAAATCGTTACAATGGTCATAGGCATCTGCATGGAAAAATTACATAAGAACGGTGGATCCATTTCTTATATTAACGGTAGGTAGAGCAGCACCGCCTTTAAACCAAACTGAGAAAAATTCAATTAACATTGCATTTGCATAACTATGTAGATGCAATGATATATATATTTTAATGTAAGTTAATAATGCATAGATCCCACATAAATTAATGCTTCTGTGCTGAAAATGACAGCAATACCCCCTACCAGACTTGTGGTAAGACTCGACATTGAGAGTACGTTCCAAATTTAAGAAAATGAATGAGTAAGTACCTCGTATTAGTACACTGTGGAGCTTCTTACTCTTGCGAGGCGCAACGTTCTTCACAACAGGATTCCAAGGAGCGCTAGTCCGTCGAGAAACAAAGTCTTGCTGGTCCAATGGCCTAAGAAAAAAACTTTCAGATTGATTAACAGGCTGACAAGAATATTGATTAGGCCTTGTCCTGAATGCCGCGTAATTAAACGCTGTTCCTGAAGTAAGTCCATGCACCAGTCTCCTGTGTTCGCTAGTGTCCACGACGTCAAAATTACCCAAACATTTTTTTAATATCCCTTATTAGCACGAGGGACCGGCCCCGGAGATTCTCTGGCGGTGATTTGGGGCGAAGTTTGGGCGTCGTCAGGACGGTAAGTCATCTGCCGGATAATTAATGCGCCTCTTCATTATGCTCTCATATAAATTCTTAATCTTAGCCTCCCATTTCTGTGAGACGACGGGCGAAGTGTTCACAGAGATTACTTTAATTTGAAGCTCCGACGGATGATGAATTCACCGCAGCGTAAACTTTGTGCGGGGAGAAAGGAAGGTGAGGGCGGGAGGCGGAAGCTAACGATATGCTTTTCCCCTGTGCTGTGCGAGATGGGAAGATTTGTAACTTTGAGGGAAAAATCTTTACGAGCGCACGGTACATGGGAAATACTTTTCATATTTAGAATTTGGTTCTCGGAGATCATCATAGCTCACAACTTAGCAAATTCTCATGTGACAATAATCTGATGGGTACTCTGCACCGGATAGACCTTTTTCATGGGGTTCGACATGGTACACACGCACTTTCACAGACACCTACACACACTCCTCAATAGACACACACTTCTCTGTTGCCAATACAGCTTTCGCTTTGCTACAGCAAGCAATAGATTTCTGAAATTTTGCTAAAGAAAAATCTAACAATAGGGGAATGGGAGTACTGTTTACTGTAAAAATGGGCAGGAATAACATGGAAGGATTTTCATCTTTCCTAGAAAACATGACAAACGTGAGATACGCTTTTTACTTTCAGAACTAAAAAAGTGTAGAAGAAATTCCCCAAAAGCCTAGAACTGGAGAACCGCTCGCTGTTTGGTGCCTCAACGAAGAATTTGTTTAAATAGACTGTAGGTTGTGTGGTTGTGGTAAGAGCTGCAGAACTCTCACTGTGTGGAGAGAGAGCGAAACATGAATCTATCTGTATAAGCTACCACCATATTTTGCGCATGATGGAAAATCTGTAACTTTGATAAAAAAAAGTCCTGCATACGTAATTGAGAAATTAGCTTTTTATTTTATTTTATTTATTTTTTGTTGTTGTTGTTGTTGTTTGTTTGTTTGTTTTTGCTTCCAAAACTATGGCAGAGCAAGAAAGAAAAAAATGGCAGTGAATTGGCAGAAAAAATTCTCAAAACTGCAAAATCTTATTAAATTCAGAGCTACCGTTCTTTGCAAAAGTCCTGACCTGCTTTGTATTTTCAAAGTGTGAAACTCATTTCAAAGACTTGATGAAATTTATTCATTATGACTCATTCCTAAACTATTTTAGATAATATAATAACTGGTAACAGTGCTCATTTTTATACATTGTTGGTAATGGAAACAAAACGAATAAAGATAGCAGCTCTCCTTCGCGCGGGTCACAAGAAGACGGACATTGTTAGGTTGCAAAATGTCAGTTTTTCAACGGCGAAAAGGGTCGAAAACCGCCTTAAAAATAATGAAAGCCTCAAAGATCGACCACGCAGACCACAAGTTATTCAACGGAAGAATGTTCGAAGAGCCTTTGAAAATGATCCGAAACTCAAAATTACTGAAATTTGCGAAGAAGAAGAAGATTTCTGTGTCAACCGTGTCAAGAGCTGTAAAGAGTGAAGGTGGAAAGAGCTTAAAGCGTTAGAAAAGACCGCTGCTAACTGCTGACATGGTTAAAAAACGCCAAAAGCGATGTTCCCGCCTTCTTAACAGCTTGAAAAATCATGGAGACCGAGTCATCATTTTCTCAGATGAGAAGACCTTCACCGTGGATCCTATCTTCAACAAACAGAACGATCGAGTTGTCAACTTTGGACGAGACATCTCTGATGTTCGCTATGTCTCCACAACAAAGCATCCGGCCTCTGTGATAATGCTTGGCGTTGTGGCCTCCACTGGAGAGAAGATGCCTCCAGTGTGGTTCAAGGGCGGTTACAGGTTGACAGGGCTGAATACAGGGATATCATGGCCTCAAAAGTTCTTCCTTGGCTCAGAAAAATCGTAAAAGATAGAGATTACGTGTTTCAGCAAGATGGTGCACCATAAACAAAGCTTTTACGAACTTCGGGTGGCAAATTATTAAAACAGGTCAGGAATTTTGCAAAGCCCTTTATGTTTATCACTTATTACATCTTGTTTCATCAAACGAATTCTCACAGAATGCTGTCAGCATAAAAGCGTGCACAGACGAGCGACATCTTCGCTGATACCGACGGGACAAATGGGTCAGATCAACAAGCTTGGCACGACATTTCAATGCAGACGTAGTGACGATTAGGTTTTTGCGGTTGCAATGCTTTAGGGTTATTATTTATTATGTGTTGCATAAAATGGAACTGGAAAACATTGGCTTCATAAATTTTATTGCTCGTTTATTTTTCGGCAGTTTTTATTCCTGTAACATAATGCTCAGCGACTGAGAATATTGTACGATTTTGAAGCCTACAAACGAAACTTTGACTAGTACATTTCTGCTGGCTACCATCGTTGCAACCTAAACATAAGCTCACTTCATACTTTTCACACTGCAGATAAGATTGCAACCATTTAAAGTAGAGTTTGCTTTTAGAAAAACGTAGGCGGTACATAATATAATTAAGAATAGATAACAGGGAAAGCTGGACTGCAAGTTGCCTTGAATTGCTTAAACGTGACGAGAAAGGTTAGCCTAGAATCCTCGACTCATCCTGCTGAATTTGCTCTTCAGGCAACTTTTTCGTCCAGTCTTGTAGTGCATTTGTTAGCGAAATGCCTCTTACGGCAACTTTTGCTTCTCCTCTGCATTGGGGCTATGACGTACCAACAAAACTGAACTTAGCGGTAGCCATTATTAAATACAACTGAAATTACGTCAGAAGTAATTCGATTACTTTTGAGACTGTTGAAACTATTTTGCGGAGAAAGATTGAGCTTCCGAAAATTGCGTGGGCAGTCGATTAAGAGGTAACGCGGCACCGCCTGAAACTTCATTCAACGGGTCGAAGCCAAAGCACCTGCCTGAAATTTCAAACAAGTCCTAACTTTTTCAGTCAATTGATGTATAGGCATCACTCACTCAAAGGCTTTCCCGACTGCTTTCTCCATAGGAAATATTGCAGCTGGCCGCATTTCTTGCTGACAATGTTAGTTTGTTGAGTTAGGTAGGTTATCTATTCTTCCCCTTCTGCTCCGCGAGATGGGCTGCCAAATGGTAGTCCAAATGGTAGTATTAAGAGATAAAACCCATAGGGCTCCTACCTGCTCCCATGTGTGGGGCCATGAAAGGGACCCTCCGCACGAGTGTTTCTTCTGTCTTCTTCTCTTTTATTTTTTTTTTCTCTTTGCCATGTGCCGTATGGCTGTGCGAACAACCATGCTGTATATAGGGCTGGAGATGCTTTGCGCCATATTTCCTGCCAGCAATAGCGCGTTGGCACTTTGACCAATAGAGCTTATCTAAGTTTGCTTAAACTGGAGACCTTTCGACAGAAGAGCCGAGAGAAAAACACTGAGAAGCCAGCCTTGTACGACTAGCATTATTGCACTAATAGCCCGTCTTCTACAACTGTTACTGCCAACTTATGCAACCTTAACAAAACAAATATCATTTATTATCTCGTATACAGGGTACAATGGATACACCTATCGAAGTTTTCTTTTTGTCTTAATTCTAGAATTTTGAAGATCCAGTAGTGTGAAGAGCAGGAGAAGCAGTCCGTGCTGAGAGTCAATTTAGGATCCCTCATCGTGCATCGGCTGGCCTCTCGGTGCTGGAGTGCTCCACGCAGTGTAAATCCGT
>LQNS02278074.1:7591419-7604953 GCA_001587735.2 Parhyale hawaiensis
TTGGCTATTTGCAGAGGAACTCTATAGGGGCTCTTTATAGTAGCAAAGAATCTGTTACTTTCTCGTAGAAGTCAAAAGATAAATTTTGGCCCAATTTTCAGTCTTTATTTTTCAATAGATGTTAAAGTAAGTGATGTCTTTTATTAATTATTCTGCTCCTAGTGTAACTTTTCATTGTTTTCACTGCAGAAGTCGACCTCTCTAGTAAGTTAGGTACATTAGTTCAGTTAGCACTGAAGATATCTTCTGACAAATACTTTTTCTTGTAATAAAGGATAAATTGAAAACAAAATAAGATGTAACTAGTCAAAACCGGTCAATAAAGCTTGTAAGCGAGACGCCTGAACGCTGGCACACACTGGCAACTGCACTCAATGCAAGGAGGTTTGCTAGTCTATTAAACCTCCTTGCCTGAAGGCACACTGAATTCTGCCTTTACCACCCCTTGGTTCTCAATGCTGCCGCTTGTTGCGACGGCTCATGCATCACAGAATAATACCCGTAGCTTTCTCACTGCAATGCGTAGGCAGAGGCAAATGATGTCTACTTGACCCACAGAATGTAATATGCGTTACTGCATTGTAAGTGAACCAATTAATGGTCATAATTATGTTGTGTAATGAACTTTAATTTCTTGCTTCTTTCGTGCAGGGTAGGCACTGCCTACCCTGACAGCACGTGCCTGATATATATGTAGCTATGTGTTGTCGCAACATGGTGGTAACATCACTTGTGTATCATCTCTCAAAACTGACTCAACAGCACTACAAGCCAGTGAATTTTTGGCAGAAATTCAATATCACTATAGTGAGTTAACAAACTTTTCCATTATACTATACACCCTTTCGTGGGGTGTATTCATGAGTTGGGTAAATTTTACTGCGGGTATCATCCATGTTAATTTTCAGTTATGACAGTTTGGACTGACACATAGCTACATCAGAAGACGATACACAAGCCTGCAATGTAGTGCTTCCGTTTTCTTATTTTACTACCAATTCTGTGCTACTCTTACTCTTTTTCCTGTATTTTACTTCCCTGTGCATTTCTCTATGCTTTGGTTCACTATTCTTGGCATGCTGTATGTCTTTTCTGTTCTTCTTTTGAAATTCATCTGTTGTGTTTAAGAACTCACAGCCCTAAATTAATGTAGCAATTACCGTACATTGTTTAGTAAATTTCTGAATCTTGTTCTATTTACTGATAGGCTGGTACCAGTGGGAGTGGTGGTCTCAACAGTCCTGCACCTCAGACACCCACTGCAGTCCCTCCTTCTGTGTCCCAGCCAAACATGTCACCAGAGACTGACCTTCCACCGGAGCTGCTCGCTGCAGGCTGGAGAAAGTTCTGGAGCAAGAGAGAACACCGCTTCTATTTTTGGAACAAAACCACCGGGGAGAGCCTGTGGGACATGCCTCCTCCTGTACCACCATCTTCTACAGGAGCTCCGCATCCCCATCAGCAGACACCGACAGGTCTTCACCATCAGCACCACATGCAGCAACCCGGGCAGAACCCCCACCACATGGGCCACTATCAGCAGCAGCCACAACCTCACAGCACCAGCTCTGTGGTACAGATACTTATTTCGATTTTCTTGCCTTTGTGACACAGTAAAACTTGTATTACAAGCACTCCTGTTGTGAAAAAAATTCACGTAAATGAACTATGGGTTTTTATATTTTTATCTTGAAATATCAGTTGGCATCCTGAGTTTTGGCAATCTTTATGTGAGCCTCTCCCAGTTGCTATTGATCATGCACACGCTCCCTCCAACCAGTATTAACATTTGACTATTTGATCTGCACTAAATCCTCAATTCAATGAAAATAAAAAGAGAGACCCTCTGTTAAAACGAGGCAAAAACGCGTGGGAGTAGTGAATGAAGGTGTGGCAGTAGGTACTGGCTTATATCTAGTGTGGTGATATATCTTTGGCCATATGTTCTGCTTGTTACTGCTAGTGATTTTATATTTTGGGCTCCTTGAACACAGGGTTGAGACATTTTGTATATATTTACAGACGGGCAGTGGAGGGAACCCACCCAACTGTGGCATGTCCAGCAACTCGTACGAGTCTGTGCCTACTGACTCCATGAGCAGCAATGGCACAACAGCCACACCATCATCCTCGGCATCACTTGGCAGTGGGGGCCATCATGTCTCCCCTCACCAGTACCCTCCCCACCACCCTAACGCTTCGCCCGCTGCTGGCATGACCAATAAGCGAAGAGCTTCAGAAGATGCTCAGGGAGCCACACCAACTAAGAAGTTCATTCTTGCGNAGTGGGGGCCATCATGTCTCCCCTCACCAGTACCCTCCCCACCACCCTAACGCTTCGCCCGCTGCTGGCATGACCAATAAGCGAAGAGCTTCAGAAGATGCTCAGGGAGCCACACCAACTAAGAAGTTCATTCTTGCGTAAGTAGCCAGTCTGCTTGTTGTACCTGCTATTACCCTTTGATGCTGCTGAAGAAGTTTCATCCTCAAAAGAATAATATAGTTATGGAGTCTGATGGATGCCGTCGTACTCCTGGGTCCAGTCTGTTTCAGACTCCTAGGACTCAAAAATGACTGACTCCGACTCTTTCTGAACAATATAGGCAACTCTGGTCGGCAATGACAAATGGAGTGAATTGGCTCGTGATAATAAAAGTTGGGGGCCAGCCCCTGAATTTGGTCCCATGGAGACTTCTTTTCCATCATGTTTAAAAGATAATATCCTTCAAGGGGCATAGGATGGGCCATAGGCTTAGGTTAATTAGGTTTACCAATCCTATATTGTGGGGAGCAGCGCGCCCAAGGGCTATGTGTTGGTTACCTTAACCATTAGCTAGGCCTTCAGGGCGTTTGTCTTCCATGCCCACTTGGCTTCCTTACGGTTTCATCCTCCTACTGATGTTACTTTCATCTGTTCTTCCTCTTCTTTACAAACTTGCTGTTTCCTTGCCCGTTGAACCTGTGTAGGAACATCCCCGCACATAAGTCCCACATGTCTTCTTAATGCCATGTATAGGCTTGGTCCCTTCTTTCTTCCTCTATGATATCATCTTTATCCGTAAATAGAGGCTTAAACCAATGACGAATTCATATATTCAAAGGTAATATTGGCATAACTAATGCACTTGATGTTCGATGAATCCGCTCAGCCTTTGTTATATTTCAACATTTGAAAGCCTTGTTGTACCTGAAAAGTAGCAACACTGACATGAGAATCTCCTGTTTGCTAGCTCAGGGTGTCACAAGGTAATTGAGGTGCTCGAAAGTAATTGAAAGTGATTGAACGAGCAAAGTGCTCGAAAGTAATTGAAAGTGATTGAACGAGCAAAGTGCTTGAAAATAATTGAAAGTGATTGAACGAGCAAAGTGCTTGAAAGTAATTGAAAGTGATTGAACCAGCAAAATGCTTGAAAAGTAGCTAGTTGAAAAGTGCATGAATTCAGGGTACGGGGCTTGAAACTTAGACTAAACTCCATTGAAATGTCATGTTTTATTTTGAAGCTTACGCAGGGCATAGAACGAGCATTCCTACTGGAGAATATGACATTCCCTTGGTCTCTAGTCAACGTATCTGCCAAGTAGGACGTTCTTGATTAAATGTGGCTGGCTACATACAATACCTATTATTGGAGATAGGCATGCCCGACAATCGTATTTTTCATGTTCATTTCACTGTTAACTAATGCAGTTAATATATATATATATTTTTTTCATATAATTGCTTATTAATAATGCAAGGTAAAAATTATGGACAGAACAGCAGCTATTACTTGTAGTCAAGCGGTATTGATATTTTTAACAATATATTCAGATGAAATTGGACATTTTAAGGTGTTTTTCAAGAGCAACGTTTTTTCCGCAAATGCTTAATTTTTGAGATGCAGTGGAACCCTGACTTACGAACTTAATCCATTCCAGAAGGAGGTTTGTCAGTTGAAAAGTTCGTATGTCGAACTAATTTTCCCCTTTGAAATACCGTACACGTAAATATGATAATTGGTTCCAGAAGAAATTTATCCCGTGTGTAAAAGTAAAGAAACCTACAAAATTATAACTTGAAGGACAACAAAACAGTTTTACCTGCGGTGATAAATACCATACATAGCTACTGCATACCGTAACAATAGAATATACAGAAACTCTTCGCGTCTGTGTGTGTGTGTGTAGAAGTGCGTGATGTGTGTGCAGATGTGCCTGATAAGAAGCTGTGTGGGCGGAAGGGAATGAGCTGTCACATCAAACACTGCTGGCAGAATCTTTGTCATGGGTGGTACTGTAATCACTGTTTACCCAATGTTACCTGTGTGGCTCTAATTAACGTAATGGCGGCTTACTACGGCTGTCACCCCATCCTGTGGTCGCAGCAGTAACCTACCTCTGCTGTTGCCGCGATAGATACCCCAGCTGCTACCGCTGGTTTTGCCACGGTTTTACCACGATTGTTGTTGCTCTTGTTGCGACTCGTCTCGCCATATCTTGTGGCATTCCGATTACCTAGGTACTACTCCCGCGGCCACGGCAGTTACTTCTGCCTTCATGATGATTTCTACAGCAGTTACCACTACGGGTAGCTGCTACTCTTGTTACCTCGGCCGTTACCACTGTTGTTATCGCTTCTGTTGCCACAGCAGTTATTACCGCTGTTATCGCTACGGTTACCGCTCCTGCTGGTGTCATGACCGTCACCCCTATCCCCAGCTCTGCGGCTGAACGTTACTATTTTTGGGTGTTTCGCCAGCAACGCATCGAACGGCATCCTGAGTTACGCTCGTGACAGCATGTTTGTCCATTGAGAATATCGACTGGCGTGACTGAATGTCTTTTCCCTTTAGAGAAAAAAAAAGTTGGGTTACAGCTGTGTTTGTCCAGCGCCAGGCCAAGCTATTCTTTAGTGAGGTCAAATTTTGGATATATACAGCCTTTGTCCTTCGCTCAGTTTTGTGAAAACTTTGATTTTTATTTATTGATCGTAGCCTAGGTTTTCTTTCCCTTTCTTCTGAAGATGGGATTTTTCATCCCGAAACGTTAAGGTTTTATATTAGTCGACTTCTATTTGTTATTTTATATTTACCATTGTATAGTTTTAACATTAATTTTTGGATACAGACTTTGTCCTTCACTCGGTTTTGTGGAAACCCTGATTTTTGGATACAGATCGGTTTTGTGAAAACTCTGATTTTTTTATATAGCCTTCGTCCTTTGCTGGTTTTGTGAAAACTCTGATCACCACTGCATGGGTGTTTCATTGTTGCAGTCTTCCGAGGTTTCTATGTCGGGTAAAGGTTGGTATCTCGAGCATAATTTCTGGGGCAAAAGAAGTTTGAAAGTCGTTGTTTTTGTTCTACTGTATTTGATTCCAAAGTTTCCATTATTTTTCTATGAGAGAAAATAACCACACTCGCACAGTGTAATGGAAAACCTGTTTTTACATTTTTGTATTTAGGTTAGCTTACGTTACTTCAGGTTAAATCAGGAATTCCTTTCTCCCACACTTTTTTCCCTAAACTGCTGGAACATTATCAAAACGCGGAGATAATGGTATTCCCACCAGAAGATTATACCTCATCTATCTCAAAAACTAAGCATAGACTATGCTGCAAAAACGTTACTCATGAAAAATGTCTCAGAATGTTCCATTCCACCTAATATATTGTTGAAAATATCAATATTGCTTGACTACAAGTAGCTACTTCATGTTGACATAAATCATTTCCAGCCGCTTAAATGGTGTACAGTGCCAGATTTGAGTAGTTGGCTCCGTCCTGGGATGGATAAACATTTGGCACGTTGTCCTGTCTGCACAACTGGCTTTGGGATTGATAATGCTGGTATTACCAAAGTTTGATCCCACGCAAAGGGAAAGGGGTATATTTATTACTGTCTAGCGTTGACATCAGAAACACAACTACACATCGAGTAACATTGTTGAGGTCTAGGCCTAGTCACTATGTTAGGGACTGTCGACTGTAAACTGGTAACCCCGTCTAAATGCCTCGGTAAGGCTGGTATAGTACCAGCACAAGAAAAACTGAATGGTAGAGCAACAAAAATAAAAAAGATGATTAAACCAAATATACTGGTAAAATAAATTTTACATGAAAGATGAACTGGTGACAGTTAGGTAGTGGGTTATGGTATGGTACAATGGGCTGAAGATGCGATGAAATAACCTAGAAAATAAATTGAAAGATCAGTAGCCCAACTGATAGTAAGGAATCATTACTTGAACAAACTCAAGAAACTAAATGGAAAACTGGATCTAAACTGGGCCACTGATAACGCAGGTATCATGAACAAAAATGAGGAAATTAAAGAACGCATCGCAAAGCTTGCAGAAAAGTAAACTTAGCAAAATGCTAAACAGGCACACAGGCTGACAGAGACTCTGCTCAGATGACAGGTCAACTGCTCACACCAGCCAATACTGGCCTGGCCGCTCTGAAGTTGAAGAAATAACCTCCTCTAAATAATCGTCTCAATAATGTAATTATAGCCACCACCAGTCTCGTGGTTATTTATGTATTATGCTGAAGAGCAATAATGGCTCAGATATTATAGTCACTAATTAGGCAGTAGGCAAGCTTCAGTAATAAGGCAATAAGCCAATGCAAAAGGCAGCAAGCAACACAATCACTAGCCTATTCATGCCAGGACTAGACATTAATCTAAATTATTGCACAAAAGTAAAGTAAGGTATTGCACATGTGTCAGCCAGATACGAGAAGTTATTGCACATAGGTAATACAGCAGAAAAGAAGAGCCAATAATGATGCGAAATTATGAATGACATATACAGGTATTGCAGTCACAGTGTATCGCAACCTACCGCAGGACCAGGATGCATGGGTGTGAATTTTTCTCACCTAAAAGAGCCTTGAAATATATATGTAGTGAAACATGCTCTGTTCAAAGTAATACTGGATGCCAGTCAGGGTGCTGGATGGCAAGTGTGTGCATATTAGTAAAGCACAGCAAGGAAAGTGCAGTGAAGCACAGTAAGCAAAGTGCACTCAAACAGTGATAATTTAAATTGGGATAACTAGCAAGCATGCAAAAGCTGAAAAGATACGAAAACAAAATGGTGAAGCACAGTAAACACAAGGTGATTATGGAAGGAATAAATCATTAATTACACAGAAAAATCAATAAGGAGGGTCAGCCCCTCACAACTATAGAACTGTGCGAGTTGACAAATGACAGGTGCTTGAATTACTGCTTGATCGATAATAGAGGGTAATTGAAACGGGATTGAATTCACTTTTGGATCTCTTGTAGGCACCTTGTAGCTGCTCATTTACACACCAGAATATCCATGGTTTTGGTGAATGTCAAAGAAGCCTGAAAATGTCAACAATTGGCTCAGCAATAGTGAGTTAGCTAAGCTCGTCAGCTGAACTTGCCCAGAAACTCAATTCTAAGTATTCTTGCATTTATAGCGCAAGAGTGAAAGGGCTCACATTTGTGAGAACAAAATATCAATGCTGCGTACCAACAAAATTTGAAATCTAAATGCAGTGTGCTAGAGAATTTCTAAAATATAAACCATATTGATGACAATAGCAGCCATGTTTTTGGCGCCANACATTGTATAGGCTCACGTAGCCACACTGAAAGTGTTCAATTTGCCAGTGCTTAATCTCACAGGCACCTTGTTGTACCTTTAGAGCCCTGTTCCATCTTTTGGAAACGGCTAGTTATCTGTAAGGAGGCCGTAACTAGCAAAACACGTATCCAGTGTAAGCAGCATACAGAATGTTTATGTATCTACAGCTTATATAGGTATGTAAATATATGTATGTTCATCATTGCAGAGGACCATGGGATCTTGACCCATGTACAAACGTCATCATGTTTGAGAGACCACCTATAACACTGCCTCAGCCCCACCCTAGTGTGGAGGTGCTGCGGGGCTCCCTCGTCCAGAAGCTCAGACAGTGTTACCAAGAGATGTGCTTTGCCAGAGAAGGTGAGTTTGTAGCATGTGTCGTGTTGACTTTCCTTCTTGTTTTTATCTGGCCGCAATCATTATCTACCTAGTGGTCTGCATGGCTGCACTTGTTTGCAAACATTTTCTGTGTTTCAGATGCTGCATATTTTTAATCAATTGGTTTATTCATCAATCTACTGAAAATTTTACAACAAAATATGTTTACTATGATGGTTTCATTATAGCTAAGCTGGTAAACTGTGGAGGTACTACACTCTTTTTAACCCATAGACTACCGGTTTTTGGAGAGCGTTTTTGTAATGATCCTGAATGAACTCTCACCTATATAGAATTCTACCAATAAAAAAGGCTGGTGAAACTTGCATCGAGTTTACTTTTTGTCACTGACGTGAAGTATCTCATCTACTAATCAACATTTTCCAGGCATTGACGCGCCGCGTGATTCCTTTAACCGTTGGATCATGGAGCGTAAAGTGGTGGATCAGGGATGTGATCCTTTCCTTCCCAGCCAATGTTTCCCAGAGGTGTCGCAGTCCATGTACCGGGAGATCATGAATGATATCCCCATCAAGCTCAACAGACCTAAGTTTACAGGTGAGTTTCGTGTACAGGAGAGTGTGTGAGGTGGCTTCGGGTTGGTAGGTACAGCCCTCAGAGGATCCGCGAGGATATATGGTTTTCAGCGTGTCTGTGTATTTATCTATCCTTCCTGCACAAGGCGGGTATATTGCTCGCCAACGGCGGTGGTTGGAGGGTGTTTATGTCTTCCCATGAGGTGGGGTTTGGTGGGTCACAGGCTGGGAAGTTCCAACGTGTATGGATTGGGCCTAGCTCTTCTTGTCGCTCAGGAGGGTGCACGTCTGGCTATTGCCATTTGTGTTGTTACACAACTGTGTTTTGGTGCCAATTTGCGACCACTGTTTGTTCTAGCTAATCTATTTCCTATAGTCTATTTCACGTTTTGCCACTCTTACCTTCCTTATCATTTCTATCTAATGAAACTCCAAACCCTGCCGCCCTTTCTCCCTACCGCCAGGTGAGGCTCGCAAGCAGCTGTCGAAGTACGCCGAGGCTGCCAAGAGAATGATCGAGACCAGTCGGACGGCCTCTCAAGAGAGCCGCAAAATTGTCAAGTGGAACGTGGAGGACACATTCCAGTGGCTCCGGAGAACTGTTGGTGCCACCTTTGATGACTATATGGAGCGCTTGGCTCATCTCAAGGTAAGCATAGGATGGAACCCTAGTGCCTTCTCAGCAGGGGATGTAGCAGCTAGCGGCAGTTCCTGCTGTGAAGGTTAGTTTTGTAAAGTTAGGTAGGTTCTGTGTATTTCGCCTTCTGTTCCGCGAGCTGGGTAACAGGATGGTGGTAAGCGACCCATCCCATGAGACTCCTCGATCTGCCCGTGTGGGGGGCCACGGAAGGGACACCCCCCCCCCCNCCTCAGAACGGTTCTAAACTACCATTTAGACGCCCCAGAGTTGGGCGCTGTCGCGGGTCTGGTGCTACCGACAGAAGGTGTTCTGTCTTCACGAGCCACTGAGAAAAATTCGTTGCAACACTCTATCCATTTTGTGCCTGCTCTTATGCTTTGATGCTGCTGAAGAAGTTTCATCCTCAAAAGAATAATATGGTTATGGAGTCTGATGGATGCCGTCTTACTCCTGGGTCCTGCCTGTTTCAGACTCCTAGGACTCAAAAATGACTGACTCCGACTCTTTCTGAACAATATAGGCAACTCTGGTCGGCAATGACAAATGGAGTGAATTGGCTCGTGATAATAAAAGTTGGGGCCAGCCCCTGAATTTGGTCCCATGGAGACTTCTTTTCCATCATGTTTAAAAGATAATATCTTTCAAGGGGCATAGGATGGGCCATAGGGTTAGGTTAATTAGGTTTACCAATCTTATATTGTGGGGAGCAGCGCACCCAAGGGCTATGTGTTGGTTACCTTAACCATTAGCTTGGCCTTCGGGGCGTTTGTCTTCCATGCCCACTTGGCTTCCTTACGGTTTCATCCTCCTACTGATGTTACTTTCATCTGTTCTTCCTCTTCTTTACAAACTTGCTGTTCCCATGCCCGTTGAACCTGTGTAGGAACATCCCCGCACATAAGTCCCACATGTCTTCTTTATGCCATGTATAGGCTTGGTCCCTTCACTCTTCCTCTATGATATCTTCGTCCGTAAATAGAGGCTTAAACCAATGACGAATTCATATATTCAAAGGTAATATTGGCATAACTAATGCACTTGATGTTCGATAAATCCGCTCAGCCTTTGTTATATTTCAACATTTGAAAGCCGTGTTGTACCTGAAAATAGCAACACTGACATGAGAATCTCCTCTTTGCCAGCTCAGGGTGTCACAAGGTAATTGAGGTGCTCGAAAGTAATTGAAAGTGATTGAACGAGCAAAGTGCTCGAAAGTAATTGAAAGTGATTGAACGAGCAAAGTGCTCGAAAGTAATTGAAAGTGATTGAACGAGCAAAGTGCTCGAAAATAATTGAAAGTGATTGAACGAGCAAAGTGCTTGAAAGTGATTGAACGAGCAAAGTGCTCGAAAGTATTGAAAGTGATTGAACGAGCAAAGTGCTCGAAAGTGATTGAACGAGCAAAGTGCTTGAAAAATAATTGAAAAGTGCATGAATTCAGGGTACGGTGCTTGAAACTTAGACTGAACTCCATTGAAATGTCATGTTTTATTTTGATGCTTACGCAGGGCATAGAACGAGCATTCTTATTGGAGAGTATGACATTTCTTCGGTCTCTAGTCAACGTAGGACGTTCTTGATTAAAGGTGGCTGGCTACCTACATACAATACCTATTATTGGAGATAGGCATGCCCGACAATCATATTTTTCATGTTCATTCCACTGTTAACTAATGCAGTTTTTTTTTCAGATAATTGCTTATTAATAATGCAAGGTAAAAATTATGGTCATTACACAGTAGCTATCACTTGTAGTCAAGCGGTATTGATATTTTTAACAATATATTCAGATGAAACGGGACATTTTAAGGTATTTTTCAAGAGCAACGTTTTTGCCGCAAATTTGAGATGCAGTGGAACCCTGACGTACGAACTTAATCCATTCCAGAAGAAGGTTCGACAGTTGAGAAGTTCGTATGTCGAACTAATTTTCCCCTTTGAAATACCGTACACGTAAATATGATGAATTGGTTCCAGAAGAAATTTATCCCGTGTGTAAAAGTAAAGAAACCTACAAAATTATAACTTGCAGGACAATAAAACAGCCTGCGGTGGTAAATACCATACATAGCTACTCCATACCGTAACAATAGAAAATACAGGAACTCTTCGCGCCTGTGTGTGTGTAGATGTGTTTGCAGATGTGCCTGATGAGAAGCTGTGTGGGCGGAAGGGAATGAGCTGTCACATCAAACACCGCTGGCAGAATCTTTGTCATGGGTGGTACTGCAATCACTGTTTACCCGATGTTACCTGTGTGGCTCTAATTAACGTAATGGCGGCTTACTACGGCTGTCACCCCGTCGTGTGGTCGCAGCAGTAACCTACCTCTGCCGTTGCCGCGATAGAGCGATAGATACCCCAGCTGCTACCGCTGGTTTGCCACTGTTGCCACGGTTTTACCACCCTTGTTGTTGCTCTTGTTGCGACTCGTCTCGCCATATCTTGTGGCATTCCGATTACCTAGGTGCTACTCCCGCGGCCACGGCAGTTACTTCTACCTTCATGATGATTTCTACAGCAGTTACCACTACGGGTAGCTACTACTCTTGTTACCCCGGCCGTTACCACTGTTGTTATCGCTTCTGTTGCCACAGCAGTTATTACCGCTGTTATCGCTACGGTTGCTGCTCCTGCTGGTGTCATGACTGTCACCCTTATCCCCAGCTCTGCGGCTGAACGTTACTATTTTGGGTGTTTCGCCAGCAACGCATCGAACGGCATCCTGAGTTACGCTCGTGACAGTATGTTTGTCCATTGAGAATATCGACTGGCGTGACTGAATGTCTTGCCCTTTAGAGAAAAAAAAAGTTGGGTTACAGCTGTGTTTGTCCAGCGTCAGACCAAGCTATTCTTTAGTGAGGTCAAATTTTGGATACAGTCTTTGTCCTTCGCTCAGTTTGTGAAAACTTTGATTTTTATTTATTGATCGTTGCCTAGGTTTTCTTTCCCTTTCTTCTGAAGATGGGATTTTTCATCCCGAAACGTTAAGGTTTTATATTAGTCGACTTCTATTTGTTATTTTATATTTACCATTGTATAGTTCTAACATTGATTTTTGGATACAGCCTTTGTCCTTAGATCGGTTTTGTGGAAACTCTGATTTTTGGATACAGCCTTTGTCCTTCACTCGGTTTTGTGGAAACCCTGATTTTTGGATACAGCCTTTGTCCTTAGATCGGTTTTGTGAAAACCCTGATTTTTGGATACAGCCTTTGTCCTTCACTCGGTTTTGTGGAAACCCTGATTTTTGGATACAGCCTTTGTGCTTAGATCGGTTTTGTGAAAACCCTGATTTTTGGATGCAGCCTTTGTCCTTCACTCGGTTTTGTGGAAACCCTGATTTTTGGATACAGCCTTTGTCCTTAGATCGGTTTTGTGAAAACCCTGATTTTTGGATACAGCCTTTGTCTTGTTCTTCACTCGGTTTTGTGGAAACCCTGATTTTTGGATACAGCCTTTGTCCTTCACTCGGTTTTGTGCAAACCATGATTTTTTGATACAGCCTTTGTCCTTCACTCGGTTTTGTGCAAACCCTGATTTTTGAATACAGCCTTTGTCCTTAGATCGGTTTTGTGAAAACTCTGATCGCCACTGCATGGCTGTTTCACTGAAGCAGTCTTCCGAGGTTTCAATGTCGGGTAAAGGTTGGTATCTCGAGCATAATTTCTAGGGCAAAAGAAGTTTGTAAGTCGTTGTTTTTGTTCTACTGTATTTGACTCCGAAGTTTCCATTATTTTTCTATGAGAGAAAATAACCACACTCGCACAGTGTAGTGGAAAAGCTGTTTTTACATTTTTGTATTTAGGTTAGCTTACATTAGTTCAGGTTAAATCAGGAATTCTTTTCTCCCACACTTTGTTTCCCTAAACTGCTGGAACATTATCAAAACGAGGAGATAATGGTATTCCCACCGGAAGATTATACCTCATCTATCTCAAAAACTAAGCATAGACTATGCTGCAAAAACGTTATTCATGAAAAATGTCTCAGAATGTTCCATTCCACCTAATATATTGTTGAAAATATCAATATTGCTTGACTACAAGTACCGTAGCTACTTCATGTTGACATAAATCATTTCAAGCCGCTTAAATGGTGTACAGTGCTAGATTTGAGTAGTTGGCTCCGTCCTGGGATGGATGAACATTTGGCACGTTGTTCTGTCTGCGCAACTGGCTTTGGGATTGATAATGCTGGTATTACCAAAGTTTGATCCCACGCAAAGGGAAAGGGGTATATTTATTACATGGTGTCTACAAGGTGCTAAAAGTGCTAAAAAGTACTAAAAAGTGCTAAAATGGCAGAGGTGCTAAAAAATATGCTAAAAAGTGCTAAAATTTGCAAGTAGGTGCTAAATTATTCTGCTACATA
>LQNS02278074.1:7625848-7640957 GCA_001587735.2 Parhyale hawaiensis
AACCGAATAGTTACCATGCTACAACAATTGCAACGCACTGGAAAGACAGTGTGTATCTGTTGGGTGCCTGGTCATGTCGACGTTGCGGGCAACGAGCTCGCTGATGAAGAGCCAAGGCAGGTGGCCCTGACGGAATTGCCTACGGCAAACCGTGCAGTCACCTGCCGAGACTATTACCCGCTAATCAAGCTAAACCTGCGCGAACTATGGCAGTCCCAGTGGCTGGCCCAGAGAAACAATAAATTACGAAAAATCGAGGAAACCGTCCGATAATGGCACTCATCCAATAGCGACGACAGTCGAATGGACGTTGTACTGTGCCGCCTGCGTATTGGGCACACGAGACTTACTCATGACTATTTGCGAGCGGGGCTCCCGCAGCCCTATTGCGACGATTGCGTCGTACCCCTCACTGTCTTGCATCTGATGGCCGAGTGCCCTACCTTCTCCAACGAGCGGAGGGACTGCTATCCGGACTTTTATGGACACGATGCTGACTCCATACTCCGGGGAATGCTGGCTGAGGGGCCCCGAAGCCAATTTAACAGAGATGCTCTCAAGACCTTCCTTGTTAAATGTGACCTCTAAAATAAACTGGATGAACCTATCACGATAGATACCACCACCAACTATGACATTATCCCCTTGTTTGCTAAATACATATACTTCATGTAAAATTAATATTAGTCGCTCCTTAATACTTCTTATTAATTTAAAATCAGACGTACTTCGCGCCCTGGCGGCGCAATAGCCTGTGGATAACCACAGGAATAGTTCGGCGCGATATAGGCATTGTGCCACTGAAGCGCTAGTAAAACCTCTACTACTAATACTACTTCTACTTGGCACTGGCTTGTCCGAGGAGTTTGTGTTTGTGTTGGTCACTGGCTTGTCACAGGGGTCGGATCTTTGTCATCATCCAGTTCCTCAACCCTGATTTTATACTCGAAACTAATTTTTTTTTTAATATTCGGTTACATCTACAAGCGAGTACCTTGTATTAACGTGTTCCACAGACGGGAGTTTTGTTGATTTGAAATATTTTGTGACAATTACAGAGGCCTTTAGCCCAATTCTTCTGATTTTCCCGAGGAAAAATAGAGACTGTTGCATGATAGTCCCATAGATGACTATTATAATAATAAGTTATAGTGTAGTAGTAATAACTATTACAATGTATAAATGTGCAGTGTACAGTTAATGTTAAGGTGACTCTCCATGATTGTTATTGCTGCTAAAACTCTGCCTCATTTTTACCTACTGTTGTTTAGTTCTTCGCTTCTTTACTGTCTTACTGTACCCACGCACGCTGGTCCTGTGTGGGCACACCCACGTGTCGGGGTGCCACGTTTCTCTAAACATACTACATGTCTCTTCATTTTCATGAAGCTGTATAGCCCTTGTTGGCCCATGATTCGTGCTAATACCTCTTTTAATGAATGTTTTATTTTGCGTGTTATGTCGAAGCTCTCTGTTACTATGATCGGGGCTGCCGAGTCCAAGTGCTAAGCAGTCTGGCAATTCCAGATGCAAGAAGTCGGATACGAACCTTGCATCATCCGACTCCGCAATCCTGGTCATACTTTTGTTTACATGTCTCCCATGTTTCTTCTTTTTTTCTCTACTGTGCAGCCTTGAATATAATTCCTACACATTCACCTTTCATCATCTTGACTCTCAGCTAACTTTTATCTTCAAGCCCAATCTTACTTGCTTTTACACTGATAATTGATTGTTACTTCCACTATCTTTGCATTGTGATGACCTTACTTACTTTTTTGCTTTACTTTTTTGTTTGAATTACACTAATTTTATGCCCCTTTACTTCCCATGGCTATCGGGTTGCCTGCTTCTTCTCTGATTACCTCCGTCAAGGAAAAGTCCTGTTTGTCTGTCTCTTTGTCCGTCACCAAACTTACTCAATAAGTGCTGAACGGATCTTTACGAAATTACGTGGATTGTTAGGCATATTAACAGCAGCCCTCAGGGGTATGTTCTGGCGGGCCCTTACCCTGCCACAATATATTTGGGCCTCACGAAACCAAGAGTAACGTGTGTTTTTTCCTCAGAGGATTCAGTGGATGTTGCAGCTGGCCGCAATTGCTGCCGACGAGGTTAGTTTTGTAAAGTTAGCTAGGTTCTCTACTTTTCCTTTTCTGTGCTGCGAGGTGAGCTGTCGATCGAGGTAGCCGGCCTAGTTCGCGGGACTCCTTTACTATCTTTCGGGTGGAATGCCATGTAAGGAGCCGTCCAGTCGAGTGTCTCTTACTATTCCTTGTTCCATGTTTCCCTGCCCGTAGTAACGCACGTGGCCGGCTCGAGACGAATAATGTGTCATTGAACACTTGGTGGTCCGTGGTGAGTTACGCCCCACGGCGGCCGTAACCGAGCCTCACTGCTTGGATCACACTTTGTGAGGGTGCGGTGGTGAAACATGGAAATATAATAATAATAATAATATTAACAGTAACAGATGATTAACTTTTGATGAGAGTCCGTTAGTCTGTTTGTTTGTGTGCCTATTTTTTTAAGGAGCATAACTGAAAAATTTATGGACGGATTTTCGTGAAATTTACGTGAGGCATTATACGAAGAATAAATACCAAATTTTTGTGATGATCTATTTGTTCGCTTGTTGGTCGCTGTGTTTGATTTTGTGATTGTTAGCACAATAACTCAAAAAGTTGTGAATGGATCTTTGTAAAATTTACAGGAGTTATTAATATTAAAAGACATTAAGGATTCAAATTTTGGTGATGACGGGTTGGCCTGTTTTGTGTGTTTGACTTACGTTTGTTAGCAGCATAACTCATAAAATTATGAACGGATCTTCAAGAAAATTACAGAAATTGTTAATGCTATCAAAAGGCACGAATGGTTAGATTTTGGTGTTGATACAAAGAAAGTCAGGGTTTCCGAACCAATTTGAATTTTTCCGTGACTACCGTTGCCTTGCTTGGCGGAGGTGTGTGCTGTCAGAGTGCTCTCTAGTTTTTTTATTATTTTATTAATGTACAGTAAATTGGCTTCGCTGCTACCTACACTGCTTCTTTTTTCTTCCCCTATTCCTGTTACCTGCTCGTTGGCTCTACGCCATCTCCAGGTCAAGTTATCATTAGTAAAATTCAGCTTTTCATTTGTCAGTCCTAGTTTGCTAAAAGTAAACCATTTGTTGTAAGAAGAACTCACAACAGCTAACACTCACAGAGGGCGGAGCCTTAGTCTCAGCTGCTTGCTGGAAATGGGTCTGTTTGTCCGTCTATTACGTCCCTCAGGGGGCATAGGATGGGCGATAGGGTTAGGTTAGTTAGGTTCGCCCATCCTATGTTATGGGGCGCGGCGACCCCAGGGGCTCGTGTAGGTTACCTTAGCCATTAGCTAGACCTTCAGAACGTCTATCTTTCGTGCCCACTGTGCTTCCTTCCATTTTCGTACTCCTACTTGCTCATGCCTTATTCTGTTCTTCCTCTTCTTTCCTGACTTGCTGTACCCATGCGCGTTGATCCTGTGGGGGAACACCTTCTTGCATGGGTTCCCCATATGACTATCGTCATACTATATGTCTTTTGCTTCTTCCTCTGTTAGATCGCCGTTGTTGTGGAGACGGAGGCTTAAATTTCTCAGTGTAGTAATAAAAATCCGTGTATTACCAGGTGTCCAATCTAAAAACACCGTTAGGAAAATGGATAGTATGCGTAACAGAGTTAAAACTCATAACACAGTACTAATAATCTTCGGACTGTATATAACTTTACTAGCTAAACTATCTTAATGGAAAAACACGTTTTGATTAAAAGCAGTAAATTTTCTGAGTTTCTTCTCTATGGAATAACAGTGGGACTATTCCTTACTTACTTATCACATTCTTTGGTCTTTAAGATTTGGGATATCGCTCTTGTGTCCAGTTATATAAGCACGATTGCTCCTCTCGTTATTACTTTTGATGATTATTATGATTTTTCAACAATAATGTCTTAAAGTTTTGTTCCATCTGAGCCGAACGCCGGGCCGACACCATGCAACCGCATGCTCAACTTACGAGCGGACCCTCAGCACGCTCGTCATTCATGCGAGCGACTTTCATTGTGTACTCGGGACGACTCGCATGCTGAAAATCCGTCCATAAGTTGGGCGTGCGATTGCATAGCGCGTTCCCGGCATTGCACTGAGAGAGTTGGTAGGTAGCTTCTGTTAAACGTAGCCATTACTATGCTGAACTTTGATTGTCCTGCAAGTACAAAGAGAATTTCTGTACAGAGAAGTACGTGTTGTTGTGCACCGTTTGTACGCGTCATTTGTAATTGACTTTTACCTATAATTCTCTTCAGTTTTAAATAAATACAAGTAAGGTGTCGTTGAGTGGCGCAGTTCCTTCAAAATAAGGGGAGCGCGCTCGAGTTTGAGGCCGTCTCAGTGGCAGGCGGGTTTGAGGTCAACATCTAAAATTCTATCCGAAGTAGCAGAAGCCGACAACGATCGTTGATTGTATGCCCAGACAAGTTGAAACTGACGATACTAGCTTCTATCGGTCGGAACTGTCCCAACCGATGGAACGTGTATCAATCTCTCTGCTTGAATGTTGAGCAACAATTCTGTACCCAAACGCCCTGCACGTATTGATGGACTGATTCAAATCAGGCTTGCGAAGTTAGATGAAAACAGTTTGACTTTTTGGGTCCAGTCAGAGTCCAACCACTATGTGAACCCCGAACTTTTTCGATTTTTTTTTTAAAGATGTATTAACTTCTTTTAGATACCAAACTCCGAGGTACGCTAACTTCCGGCTCCGCAACCCTGGGTCAAATGAGCAGTACTTTTATGTAGAACACTTCCTACTGCTTAATTTCCTGGGGTCGTAAGCGATAATTTCTGTAATATCTTGTTATGAAAATTGATACTGTTACTGGCAGCTGGGCCAGAATATGTTCGTAAACCGAGACGTCGGTTTATATATATATATATATATATATTTATATATATATATATATATATTTATATATATATTTTACTATCGAGAAGTTGGCGTGCGCGAACGTAGATTTGATTTTCCTTCAAAATGAGACCATTTTGGAGTAAATCTACGGATTTTTTAACACGTTTTTCACTATTTGAAGTTGAAATACCGTTAGATGGCCAAGATTCTTGGTACCTCTATCGAGACATTAGCCACCTAACAGGCCGTTNTCTTTCTTCTGTCTTCTCTTTTCGTCCTTCATCTCTTGCCACCTGAGCACAACGTTGTGGTTCTGGCTGTAAGCCGAGTAAATCAATCTTAGATCGCTATTGATTGTCTAAGTTTCAGAAATAGCGGGACAATACCAATATAATAATAATAATTGTAACAGATGATTAACTTTTGATGAGAATCCGTTCATCTGTTTGTTTGTGTGCCTATTTTTTTAAGGAGCATAACTGAAAAATTTATGGACGGATTTTCGTGAAATTTACGTGAGGCATTATACGAAGAATAAATACCAAATTTTTGTGATGATCTGTTTGTTCGCTTGTTTGTCGCTGTGTTTGATTTTGTGATTGTTAGCACAATAATTCAAAAGGTTGTGAATGGATCTTTGTGAAATTTACAGGAGTTATTAATATTAAAAGACATAAAGGATTCAAATTTTGGTGATGACGGGTTGGCCTGTTTTGTGTGTTTGACTTACGTTTGTTAGCAGCATAACTCGTAAAATTATGAACGGATCTTCAAGAAAATTACAGAAATTGTTAATGCTATCAAAAGGTACGAATGATTAGATTTTGGTGTTGATACAAAGAAAGTCAGGGTTTCCGAACCAATTTGAATTTTTCCGTGACGACCGTTGCCTTGCTTGGCGGAGGTGTGTGCTGTAAGGGTGCTCTCTAGTTTTTTTTTATTATTTTAGTAATTTACAGTAAATTGGCTTCGCTGCTACCTACACTGCTTCTTTTTTCTTCCCCTATTCCTGTTACCTGCTCGTTGGCTCTACGCCATCTCCAGGTCAAGTTATCACTAATAAAATTCAGCTTTTCATTTGTCAATCCTAGTTTGCTAAAAGTAAACCATTTGTTGTAAGAACTCACAACAGCAAACACTCATAGAGGGCGGAGCCTTAGCCTCAGCTGCTTGCTGGAAATGGGTCTGTTTTTCCTTCTATTACCTCCCTCAGGGCCATAGGGTGTTAGGTTAGTTAGGTTCACCCATCCTATGTTATGGGGCGCGGCGACCCCAGGGGCTCGTGTAGGTTACCTTAGCCATTAGCTACGCCTTCGGAACGTCTATCTTTCGTGCCCACTGTGCTTCCTTCTATTTTCGTACTCCTACTTGCTCATGCCTTATTCTGATCTTGCTTTTCTTTCCTGACTTGCTGTACCCATGCGCGTTGATCCTGTGTGGGAACACCTTCTTGCATGGGTTCCCCATATGTCTTTCGTCATACTATATGTCCCTTGCTTCTTCCTCTGTTAGATCGCCGTTGTTGTGGAGACGGAGGCTTAAACTACTCAATGTAATAATAAAAATCCGTGTATTACCAGGTGTCGAATCTAAAAACACCGTTAGGAAAATGGATAGTATGCGTAACAGAGTTAAAACTTATAACACAGTACTAATAATCTTCGGACTGTAAATAACTTTACTAGGTAGACTATCTTAATGGAAAAATACGTTTTGATTAAAAGCAGTAAATTTTCTGAGTTTCTTCTCTATGGGATGACTGTGGGATTATTCCTTACTTACTTACTTATCACATTCTTTGGTCTTCCAAGATTTGGGTTATCGCTCTTGTGTCCAGTTATATAAGCACGATTGCTCCTCTCGTTATTGCTTTTGATGATTATTATATTTTTCAACAATAATATGGTTTTAAACACCATGCAACCGCATGCTCAACTTACGAGCGGACCCTCAGCACGCTCGTCATTCATGCGACCGACTTTCATTGTGTACTCGGGACGACTCGCATGCTGAAAATCCGTCCGTAAGTTGGGCGTGCGATTGCATAGCGCGTTCCCGGCATTGCTGAGAGAGTTGGTAGGTAGCTTCTGTTAAACGTAGCCATTACTATGCTGAACTTTGATTGTCCTGCAAGTACAAAGAGAATTTCTGTACAGAGAAGTACGTGTTGTTGTCCACCGCTTGTACGCGTCATTGTTATTGACTTTTATCTATAATTCCCTTCAGTTTTAAATAAATAGATTTAAGGTGTCGTTGAGTGGCGCAGTTCCTTCAAAATAAGGGGAGCACGCTTGAGTTTGAAGCCGTCTCAGTGGCAGGCGGGTTTGAGGTCAACATCTAAAATTCTATCCGATGTAGCTGAAGCCGACAACGATCGTTGATTGTATGCCCAGACAAGTTGAAACTGATGATACTAGCTTCTATTTGTCGGAACTGTCCCAACCGATGGAACGTGTATCAATCTCTGTTTGAATGTTGAGCAACAATTCTGTACCCAAACGCCCTGCACGTATTGATGGACTGATTGAAATCAGTCTTGCGAAGTTAGATGAAAACAGTTTGACTTCTTGGGTCCAGTCAGAGTCCAACCACTATGTGAACCCCGAACTTTATCGATGTTTTTTTTTTTAAGATGTATTAACTTCTTTTAGATACCAAACTCCGAGGTACGCTAACTTCCGACTCCGCAACCCTGGATCAGATGAGCAGTACTTTTACATGGAACACTTCCTACTGCTTAATTTCAGGGGGTCTTAAGCGATAATTTCTGTAATATCTTGTTATGAAAATTGATTCTGTTACTGGCAGCTGGGCCAGAATATGCTCGTAAACCGAGACGTCGTTTTTTATTTTTTTTTTATTTCTTTTTTTTTTTAATATCGGATATCTTCGATTGGTTCGCTTTGAGCGGGTTTTGAATCAAACTTGAGGCATTATCAGTTTGTCATCAGTCCCTGTAGCTGGTGGAAGTTTGAAGTTTCCTGTGGCTTAAGCTAATCAGATTTGCTTACCTCACAATGAGCGATTCAAATAGACCTTTATATTTATAGCCATGCCGTTCCTGACACTGCAGTCTAACAAACCAACCCGAGATATCTTGAGGTCTGTTTCAAGAAAAATGAAATTCCAAGAAGAGAACTCTCTCTGTGAAGCAGAGATTGCCATTTCAAGTTGTTGGCATGTTCAATGTTTCAACCTGGCTTGCAGAAGTCGAATGGATCATGTCCAAATCCGACTCCTTCATCTAGCCGCCCAGTACCGGCTCAGACTCCGGCAATAACCGAACATTTTTCGTAACAAAATTAAAGGCTAACTTTCACCCACTATAACTCTTAGGTCCAGTCAGTTTTTGACTCCTGACTCCAATAACGTTCCACTCCGACCCTACAACCTTGCTGCGCGTGCACCAATTAACCCATTCATTCAGGAGTTGATTCGCCTTTCTCGTGAAACGTCTTAGATCTTCATTGATCGTCTTAGATTCAGAATGAGCGGGACAATACCAATATAATAATCGTGAAACTAACAGTACCTGTGAAGTGTAACATCTACGTTATGGCGTGAAAGAAAGGCTTAATTACTTAACGGACGCATTTCTTACCTGATGAATCCCTATTGTGCCACGAACCGTCCGCGTGCACAGCCCCTTTATAAACTATAATAATTATACTTGCGTTGTTCGTCACTGCGACTTCTTAGTATGCTACACAATAGCACGCGAGGACCGGTGGGTGACCTGGTGTGTCGCATCCCAGTTGTTGACAGGTGTACAAATGCCAGTTGTTGACAGGTGTACAAATGCCAGTTGTTGACAGATGTACAAATGCCAAAGCAAATTATGCTACAGAGGCTTTTATTCGTTCTGCAATATACAACATATTTGTGAATTAGGTTGCGCAGTCTGTGAAGACTCTGCCTTGCACTTATTGGTCAAATAGGTCAAGCTACTCCCTAGTACAGTGGTTCTTCACCTGGGTTCGGTGAGTCACTTTCAGGAGTTCGGTGAGTCACTTTCAGGGGTTCGGCGATTGGCTTCACCCCACTCGTATGATTCGTGACGTCACAGTATGCTTGCTGGTTTTGTTCTCTGAGCACAGGGATTTTGTGTGCAAGTGAAGCATGGTACAGTTTGCGCACTAATACACTACATGATTATATACATATGTTTTGTATCTGAAGATAAACAAAAGCGCATTTTATTATTTTTTTTTTTTTACCTCGAATTGTTCGATGAATGCATGTATGGAACTTGGGGTGTTCGGTACCTCCAAAAAGGTTAAGAACCACTGCTCTGGTAGGATCATAGTCTAGAGTTTGTGGATCCGAACTTCTTTGTTCTCGATAGCTCTGCCGTTCATTGGCTCAGATTTTTTTTTTTATAAATATCTATTTTATACCTATTAAGTACTTCTACTACTATCATGCACTCCTTTTCGTCTTTGTAACTCCGTCTGTATTTGGAATGCGTACCTAACAATAATTGGCAACTGTTAATAACTACCAAACTACCTAAATAATAATAACATTAATAATGGTAATGAATGTTATAAAAAGATCCAATGGTGTAGCTACACTGTTCCAGCAGCTAGCCCTGTGTACACACGGCTGTACATCAGCATACACATGACGTTAGTGCACGCCAACGTTTGTCTGTGTTGACATTTGTTAATATCAAAGTGTTTGTGTGTGTACGTTCCCTCAGCAGTGCTGAGTGGTGTTAGTGTCTAGATTTGTCTTGTTGATCCCTCAAAGTTAGCCCTCGGTGCTATGTACGCGCCCCGTCCTTCGTACTACCAACTTATCAGTACCTATATTTCAGCATTTAAATTTAAACACCAGTGCGTTCGTAGTGTGCATGTTATTCTAGTCTCTTCTGACGGACCTCTCTCCCCGCTGCCTGTCTCTCTCTGTCCTCCCTTCCTTCCGACTGTCTGCGTCGTCCCCCCCCTGCTCCCCGCATGTGGAGCCTCCTCCCGTCAGGCGTGCCAACGTGACACTGGAGGCATAGCGTCCTTGATCCGTTGGTGACTACTGTGCGCATTTCTGGACGTCACAAACAAAGCTGTTCCTACGAAGAGTGATAGTTACTTGAAGCACGATCGGATGTATTAGCGATGCTATAAGACGCAGTTGAAATACCAGCTTGTTTCAGGAATCGGAAAATGGGGGAAATGAGTAATTTACTTTGTGTGCCATTTAGAAATCGGCTCTGCTGAGGGTCAAAAGGAGTATGGTGGATTTTGCAGCCAGAAGCTTGATTCCTGCTGGTTCCAAGAGTCTGAGTCAGACTTTCTTCTGTCCTACGTACTTCGCCACTATTATTCATACCTCTAACTATTCAACTATGCGAAAACAAAACCTGCATATTCAGAAGGATTTCCCGTCGTAGGTAGAATGATCCTTGCCGTACTTTTTTTTTTTTTGCTTTCGTTCAATTGCCTGCTAAAGTCGGACTTACGAGCGAGCCGCAGATACGCCGCCGCCAGTTGGCGCTGCATTTCAGTTTGCTGGAGTATTTTATACGCAAGCTAACTAACTTGACTTACGAGCGCAGCAAACGAAAGTCGTAAGTCAAAGCACCACTCTATAGCTATCTATATTGAGGAATTGTTTGCCGATGCGGTGGTGTAAACGCCTTCAATGTCACTATTGTATATATATGTGTGTATGTATTCTGTTTCAGATGACTTCACTCACTGTGAACGGAAATAACTTTTGGGTGGAAAGAAAGACCAAAGTGACCGATTGTTTAAAGTCTCAGTAGCTGAGAAATGGAAATTGGTGATGCAGGCGAGTACTATAGTAGTCTCATACGTGAGTGGACTCGGTCTGCTCTCCCTTTACCGGCTGTGGGGTACCGTATTTGATCCACTTATTTTTGCAACAATGAAGACGTCGCACCCCCTGTTCTCTGCTGTACACAGGAAGCAAAATACGTTCTCTGTGTTAATTAATATTGTATAATGATGAGCTACGCTGTCAGGTGGAATTATCGGCAACCTATTCGCTTTTCTTTCGAAATTCCACTAATCGTTTTAGTGGCGCTTCTTCTACTTTCAGCAACTGCTGTTCTCGTTTTGATTGCCGTACATTTCCATTCTCTCCTATCTTTGCCTCGTGGTGCCAATGATGTCGAGAAGCTTTAACTCGGGCTATACTAAATATAGTAGTGCCCACGGTGTAGCGGCCGCGTTGGTTTTTCTTTCCACCCTAATGTACGTATCACTGTACTGACGTACGGATAGCTATGTAATAGGAAATGAATAATACCTTGTTGCTTCTTTTCTGCTTCTGCATGAACGTCGTCGTACTGAGAACAATAATTTCTGTAAATAGATTTCACTATTGATAGCTAATTATAATTAGTTCTGGACAGATCGACAGCAGCGTATATAGCTATTGCATGCCTGTCTATATTTGATTGGTTTATCAAGAGAGAAAGAAAAAATGTCTATGCCTAAATGCTGGCCAATATTTTTAAGAGAGATAAACGTGTCGTACGTAGAGCTGACGGCACGCGTTGTGCTGTGTTTTAGTGTTCCACTGACACATTTAGGGGCGTCATGGCTAGTGGTAGTGACATATAAAGTGTTCAGATGACGCATCTAGCTGTATCGGAGAGCATGGGTTATGATGTTGGTGAGTGTGTTCAAATGACGCATCTAACCGTGTCCGTAATGATGTTGTAATGACACATGCTCGACACCTGTGTCATAACCCTTGCTTGTGTACGTGTTCAACTGGCACATCTATAGCTGCGCTGTCGCAACACTGATACTTGTTTTAAGTAAGCGTTTATGGATACACGCACAGCCATGTTGTAGCAGCGATGTACTGTAAGTGTAGAAGAGATCATGTCTGTTTATAGATGGATGTTGTTGCGCTGCTGCTTTGTAACAAGTCTATCGTGTAGATGATGACATTATAATACATGCACTCTGACTCCTGTGTTTGTATTTTCCCTCGGTTGTACGTAAGTTTGTATGCGTCGGATAGTGATTGAAGACTGTCCTGGAAACCCCACATCGAGATGCTGAGAACGCAATGCATGCGTAGGCTCAACCTACTCAAGCACCTAACCACACTCGTGGGGCACCGACCGGCGAATCCTTCTGTACCTCTACCAAACCCTTGTACGCTCCAGGCTAGACTATGGCTGTGTCGTATATCAGTCCGCGAGGACCAAAGTTCCTAAAGCGACTGACGCTGTGCACAATGCAGCAGTATGGCTATGCACCGGAGCCTTCCGTACCCCACCCATACCAAGTCTCCTCGCTGAGAGGGGCGAACCCTGCCTGCAGCAGCGCAGGGCGCCACTTACCTATCAGTACTTGGCCCGCTTAGAACAAGTCCCTCGATCCCCGTCCTGGGACAGTGTGTGCCGAGACCGGGCAGAGGGAACAGACTTTCCATCCTCGCTTCCCTCCTCCAGTGACAATGAAGCCCTCTCTTTCATGGCGGATATCGCGCCCTGTAAGGTGGCCCGGGTCCTGTTCAGAGACAAGCCAACTTGGCGCATACTAGATCCGACGTTTTGCCCCGGCACGCAATACCCAAAAAAGAAAGACTCCCATCCCTTCTTACTAAAAACTCTCTTCACGGAGCACGTGAAAGACCAACACGGCGACTCTGTCCACATCTATACTGATTGCTTTAAGACGAGAGACAGAGTTGGATGCGCAGCCACTACGACTGATGAAACTAGAGCATGCCGGCTGTTATCGGAGACCTCGACTTTCACCGCCGAGCTGTTCGGCGTACGCACAGCGTTGCTCCTCTTTGGAAACAGCGATGAAAGGAACTTGACAATATTCTCCGACTCATTGAGTGTAGTACAAGCCATCCGAGCATACGACAGCATCCACCCCGTCATCAACCGAATAGTAAGTACGATACAACAAGTACTAGAGGATGGAAAGTCCGTGTGTATCTACTGCATGGGTACCTACCTGGTCCTGTTGACATCGCGGGCAATGAGCTCGCTGACGACGAGTCGAGGCAGGTGGCCCTGTCGCATTTGCCCACGGCAAACCGTGCAGTCCCCTGCCGAAACTATTACCCACTAATCAAATGAAACCTGCGCGAGCTATGGCAATCCCAGTGGCTGGCGCAGAGAAATAATAAATTACGAACAATTTAAGAAACCGTCAGTCAGTGGCACTCGTCAAATAGCGACAACTGCCGAATGGACGTCGTACTGTGTAGCCTACGTATTGAGCACCCGAGACTTACGACTACCTGCGGATGAGGCGTCTGCAAGACTGCAACCCTATTGCGACGACTACGTCGTACCACTCACTATCTTGCTTTTGATGGCCGAGTGTCCCACCTTCTTTGACGAGCAGAGAGACTGCTATGCGGACCTGAATGCTCGAGATGCCGTCTCCATCCTCCGGGGACTGCTTTCCGTGGGACCTCGCCGTCAATTTAATAGAATTGTCCCAAAGACTTTTCTTATCACATATAACCTCTATCACACTGTGATGAATCAGTTACGATTTATTTTCACTCTGCTTCTTTGCTAAAATTCTTAAGCTAACCGTGACCGACACTCTCGAGCATAGCAAACATCTCAGTTAATTCATATCTTCTAACGTGATCTCTGCTTACTATTCTTTTCTTATGCCCCACAGGCTGTTTTACATATATAAATCCTTGTCTATCACAAATAGGGAAATCACGGTTATATAATTTAACTAAATTGGAAATACGCAGCGTCTCTTTCATTGTAATATAATCTATCCTATTCTAATTCAATTTTGTTCCATTATTAGCATTAGTAGCTATTTCTTGGAATTCATATCTGTTTCTCACTCACTCCTGAATATGGTTAGCTGGTCTATATATCCTAAATTTCCCATTGCACCTTTTTTTTTAATCCCTGTAAACGTAACATTTTTAATCCGCAACTACTCGCCCTAGCTCACTTTAGGCTGCATACTGTATTTCATAATCTAAAAAAAAAAATTTCACATCACATCTGTGTAACCAACGCCCCTCTTAACGGAAAATAGTGTCATATTATCTCCTTATAAAAATGCGAGCCTTGTTCTAGTAAATTCACTGCTAATTTAATACCAATTGTCTCTTATGTTTCTTTCTAGTATTATTCCTATGTTAGTACTAAGCATGAAAACCTCAGGATACTGTGTCCTAACCTTGTTGGACACAATCTCCAGATGAGAAGTAAATGAGATTATTATTATTATTACTTCTGAAAGACTTCTCATCCTGCGCGCAGGAGGTGGGGAGAGCAACTCGTGAAAGGTTTATTCGGTGACCTCCGTGAAACACTCCCAGTTGGCCTTGCTATAGTTAATGAACGTTTTCCGTGGTATATGGGGTGGAGGTGAAAGGTGGTAAAGGAAAATCGTAATGCAAGCTGACCAAGTGGCCGAGGGAACTAGATGGGCTGAGATGATTGATGAATCGAGGGAAGACGGGCGTCCACTGAGGGTAGCCGCGTAGGAGCATCATTTAGCAGACATAAGGGACAGGTGCAAAGCGCCCCAAAGAGGTGGGTCCTCGCCCTTGGCCATCGCCCCATCACAACATCATCCTCAACAGCAAAGACAGAGAAAAAGTCATGTCCTGTAATTCGTAGGGCACGATGTGGTTGGGGAATGTAAATAACACAAGGGGTTTATCCAAGAGGAATCTAATGTCCTGGTGTTCCACGGTGGCGTCACCCCGGAACAGACGAGCAGTGTTGAAATCCTGATAGGAGACGTAGTGAAGGACCAGCAAAGCCAAACCACTCCCGTGCCCCCCCCCCCTCCCCCTGCGGGGGCGATCGGTTCTGATTAGATTGTAATTCGGACAGATAGGCGAGGAAATTTCGCTAGCATACTTAGTCTCCCGAATAGCCGCGACCAGGATCTGTTCCTTGGCCTGGAAGTCGTCGAGTTTGCTTCTAACGTGGCGTAAGTCATTGATATTAAACTGTAAGAAGCGAACCGTACCATATGCGCCCAAGCTATGGCCGGCGATGGAGAGGCATACCTGATGTCCGACAAAGTGACCGGCGGACCCGAGGCACAAGCTGGTGTAGTGAGCTGCTGCTCTTGAAAGCAGTCACTCAGGGTGTGAGCGAACCGACAAGGTGAATGAAAGTTTGCGCCAACAAATTATTAATTATATTAGTGACAATATACAGTCGTTGGTAAAGGCAAGGTA
>LQNS02278074.1:7654127-7666004 GCA_001587735.2 Parhyale hawaiensis
TTATTTTGACACTTCTAATAGATTAAGGGATTCATTTTAAGGCAATTTTCATCATGAATCCCATTTTTTGGGCAAACTCTTCATTGTTGAGATATAGCCTTTTGTACTGAGGCAGGGGTGAGAGCATTTCCATCTAGATGTGTTAGGTTTGGAGACTCTTTACCAGAGGAGGTTGCGTTGTCCCAGTCCTTGGATGTATTCAAGATGCGCCTTGCTTATCATTTGGGGGAGGTAGCTATTGTTTGATTGTGTGTGATGTCTGAGTCTGTTGGCTCTTTGCAGGTGTCTCAGGCTTACTGGCAGTGCTTGGCTTTGGTGACTTGTTTGTTTGCTTGGGATTGATCATTGAATGGTGTTGCTTCTGTGGGGATTTAGCTATGTGGTGTACCGTAACTCCTGCTGCTTGCTGTTTTTGTTTTCCCCTTACGGAGTTAGCTGCCTAACAACCTAACTGACTTGGGCTCCTCCGCCTCCTCGGTGACAACTACCCCTGATACCCCTACATTACTAATCATCGGCATTTCCGAGGGTGGCAAACTTGTCGCCAAGATCTTGGCGAGAACTGCCCTACTATAAAACCTGGTTCCACAGGTCGCATTGCTCATAGGCGTCTTCCCGCATTTCTGAGGGTGGCAAACTTGTCACCAAGATCTTGGCAAGAACTGTCCTACTATGAAACCTGGCTACTCATGCTTCGCCCTCAGTTGGGGTGGTGTGTACCTGGTGTCACATGTTGCACGAATGTGGGTGGTTTTGCTCTCTGTAGCTGGATTTTTGAGGGTCCTGTGGTGTTGGGGTGCTACTGTGCTCAGTGTGCTGGGGAGTTGCTAATAATGCTCTCAGCCATGGTAGTGCTTACCCCTTGTCACATGCCCTTACTGTTTTTGCTGTTCCTGATGGACCATCCATGTGAGTGTGTGTTGTCTGTTGGTGGCGTCCCGACGGCCAACTGCGCATTTCACCCGCTCGGTGGTGCGGATGTGTTCATTCTCTTGCTGTTGCCGGTGCGTGGTTCCATGCTTGCCTCCCTTACCTGGTTGTCCTCCTCCTGGGCTTTGGGGCTGCAGAGGCGAGTATAGCACACGTAAGCTATTATTGTTTTTATATGGAAAAAATAGCCGGTGACCACAAGAGATCTAAACAAACAGATTTTTGGTTAGGTTAAGCTAACACTTTTCCCGTAAATTCAGATTTAGCCTTCTTTCCCTTGTTTCGGAAAACTTTGTCAAAATTCATGTTTGCAACTTCAGTTTTGTAAAATTATAACTAAAATAGGTTTGGCACCCGCCGTAGCAGAAACAGGAAGTGAGTGTTAGCGTCGACCGGGATGATTCGGGACACTTTTTTTTACTTTGATATGGCATATATACTATGCATCACAGACAGACGCCGTTTTGCAGCAATAAGGGTACCTACATCCCTAACCTTAATGCCCAGAAAGTTTCATTGCTGTACTCCAAGTACTTCTGGAGTTATTAATGAAAAACTGCGTTTCAGATCAACTCGTTTGGATCAGAGTGATTCGGGGCACTGGCCGAATAAGTAACAAAACTCATTCAAGAAATGGATTTTTCAAAAGTCTGTACTACATAAAGCCTGACTCTTGAACCATAAGAGCTTCGTCAGAAAAATACTCAAGAAATGTGTCAGCCACGTTTGAAAAAACCCTAGCTAAACTGTCACATTTGTATTGTGATAGTATGCAGTACAGTAATCCCTCGCTATTCGTGAGGGTTACGTTCCTTCAAAAGGTCGCGAATACTTAAAACCTAGGAAATGAATAGGTTACGTTCCTGAAGAAGTACATATGTTCCCTAGAACCTTGAAAGTTGTTGACTGCTTCCGGCAAAAGTTTTTCCAACAAAAACTGTTCTTACCTGCATGCGAGTAGAAGTGAGTGATGTGTGTGTGTGTGTTAGTGCATGATATGTGTGTAGAAGTGCGTGATCAGAAGGTGTGTTGGAAGGAATGAGCCGTCACAGAGATGCCTTCCCATCCCCAGGTTTGTATCCCAGGTGTAAATTTTGAGCCAAGATTCCCAAGTCGGGCAAGGGTGCATTTCACAGGTGTAATTTTTAGGCCAAGGTTCGTTGGTCGGGTTCTACTGTAATTACTTTATAGGACTGCGAATATTGGAGGACTCGAAATCCAGGTCGTCATGCTCATGAATAACTGAACCCGTGAATATCGTATTAGCCTACTGTAGTGAACAATCTCTGAACTCCAACCAATTTGGCTTCAAACGTAGATATTACATGAAAAAGGTTAACTTGCATTACGAAATACCCAAAGGATGTAAGTGGTGCCCAAATAAGTTAATGCAATAGCTTAATTTAGTTTTTGAAAGTGTCCAAATCACCATGCATGTGGGGGCAAAATCGGGACAAGTTCAACATGATGCCAAACACAAAATATTAGATTCAAGTTAAAATGCTTTTGCACACTTGTAACAAACAAACAAACATAAGAAGATACTATCAAAATTTGAAGTGTCTAGCTCAAGAATTACGCTTTCTAGATCAAAATTGTCGAAAATTGAAAGTCAACTTTTTAAAGTTGTTTTGGGGGTCAAAATGATGTTCTTTTTCAGATGTGGCTGACACATTTCTTGAGTGAGTATTTTTCTGATGAAACTATTGTTTCTTATAAATTAAAAGTTTGGCTTTACGGTAGCTCAATCAGATTTTTCAGAAATAATTTTTGAAATGAGTTTTGGCCAGTGTCCCGAATCACCCCGTGTGCCACGAGTGTCCTGAATCACCCCGGTTGATGCTACACTATGTATGACATTTAGTTCCATACATGAGTAGCTAGTTAATATAGGCCTTCACATACAGTATATGCTAAATTGTCTTGTACTATTTGTGTACCAATACACAACAGTGGAATCTTCTTGTCGGTACACGTATGGCCCAATACACGGGGAACGTGTTAAGCTAGGATGGTTTCGGGTCTTTTTAGGTGCTAGCAATCTATAATAGCTCCGATTATTTTCTCCTTTAGAAAAAGAATGGGAACTTCCCTATATGTTAAGAATGAAGTGTTTACCCAAAAAATGTTATTGATGGAAAAACTTTGAAAATGTGCCGGACCTAAAGTAGAAATTTACCAAGATATTTTTCAGGAATACTAATTTCTTGGCAAATTCTTTGCTAATTTTTGAGATATTTGGCTCTGAAGTTCCCATTGTTTTTCTATGGGAGAAAATAACCAGCATTATTATAGTCCTGCTAGTGACCTAATAGGAACCTAACTGAACCAACCTAACCTAAAATAGGTTAGTTTAGGATTCTTGGGTTTGCCGGCTATTTGTCTCCATAGGAAAACAATGAGAACTTCCTAGCGCTTTATCTTGAGCACTATCATAGGATGGGGTAATTGAGATCATGTGGGGCAATTGAGATATAGTGGGGGTAATGGAGATAAATGATTATTGTGGCATTGTTAGAGTACTTACACCAATCAGAACATATTTTTTAAATGTCAAATCCTGGCAGATACCTACCACAAGCCTATAGATTGTGTAAGTACTCTAACAAGGCCACAATAATCATTGATCTCAATTGCCCCACATGATCTCAATTAGCTACCCCATCCTATGGTAAGCATTTGCCAATAAAGTGGTATTCTTGAGAAACTTTTTTTTAACCTGCATAAAGTGTTAAAATATCAAAAACTGGTGCCAGACCTGAACTCCACTAATAGCTACCACTGTTGATATTAGCTATTGTCAGATAGGGTAAGACATGACCACACCCAGAAAAATTGTTTGCAGTACAGGGTTGAAACAAACACTGAAATGATGGAAATAAATACTCTAACAGATTCTGCCTTCAAATTTTATCCGGCGCTTTTTGAATGCCTGTAATGGCGCGGTTGTTTTTTACCCCACAATGGCCACAATCCTTGATTGCAGTTTGTCAAATGCATCGCCAAGATTGTGATTTTAAGTGGTTACGTAGCGGTATAAACCACGGTTATATCGAACTCAAACCCGTTTGGTAATGGTTTTTACTACTCTTTTCTATCCCTTTTTACGTTTAGGTAACGGTTGTAGAAGTCCTCCTACTTACCCCGTTTAGGTAGACAAAAGATCTTTGAATCTCTGCCATACTCTGCAGTCAGGCCGCAATTGTCTTATCCCTTCTAACTATGTTTTACTTTAGCTCACTTGCAAATTCTTTTTTTTTTTTTTTTTGTTCGTTTGCCTTCAGTATCTTAATTGGGTCAGTTTGGGACAATTTACGTGCATGCACTTTCCATTGGAAATGCATAGTTTTTGAGATAATTGACTTTGAAGTTCCCATTGATCTTCCATGAGGGAAAATGACCCTACCCACAGTGTAATGGAAAACCTTTTTTATAAGTTTATACTTTATAGGCAGGGTTGGAAAAAACCCAGTTGGTAGTGATTTCTTTTTTGTTTTTTTTTGTTTTATGGAAAAACCGTTTCCAATGATAACAATAATGCTTTTTTGTTGTTCTGCACCAATTCATCTTTTGTGAAAGAGCTTATTACTCCAACAACTGATTGATAGTCAAAAAATGGTAACAATTTTTGATATAAACTATTAGGTTAGACTATCTCAAATGGGGAACAGTTAATGACCAACTAATAAATGTTAAAGTATTGTTCATCATTCACATTGACTAGTTTTCTAGATATTTCTTTGTCTACTCTGATGCAAAACACAAACAAGTGCAGAAAATCAATAACAAGTTCTAACATATTGCAGGGAGCTAAAGCTCTTGCAAAAATGTCAGAAACATACAGACAATGGAAGCCATTTGGCATAGCTATACAGGTTGTTGGTTAAAGCTGTCAATTTAAACCTAAAGAGTTAATAGATGTAGCCAATATGAGCACTTTGTTAAAATAACAGAAGATAGCTAGTAGTTGAAACTTCTGTAAATTTTATGGTGAGTCAATATGAGCAAAATTTCAATAGTTCTGACTCAATTCTGGCGGAAGAAACCTGTGTTCTAAATGAAGCTGCAATCATAGATATTTGATGGTGCTTGTGCTATCAAGCATCAGCTTATTCAGTAGCTACTTACCCTTACTGTACCAACATTGTCTACTGCATTCTACTTGTAGCACTTCTTCAGATGTAGACCTTATACTTTGTTGTCTGCATGTATCAGTAGCATGCTTGCTACTTATTATTGGATCATATCTTCTAAGTCTTGTATAATAAGATGTAAATAACCATCTTCATGACGTTCCTTCATCATCCAGCACTATAGCCTGATAACATTATTCTGCATTGAAGTTCACTCTCACAACCAAGTACAGCGACGAACTCAACTAGTACTCACCCATACACAAAAGTTGAATATGTTACAAAATCGTATCATTGCAAATTAGGCTTAGGCTGCCTCACTGACTTGACAAGCATAGAATGGAGTACATATCCTGCAGCTAGAGATAGCTATTGCTATTAGATACATTTCAGACTTTATAGGTAGGGTGAGTGGCCTAAAGGAGACGCACTTTTTGTGAATTTTCGCGGTTTTTCACTAATAACTTTTTTAATAATTCGTCCATCCTCATTTGCTTTGTGTCAAATACGCTTCAACTCTTTCGCGTTATTTTTTCAGGTTTGCATTATCTTGAATAGAATTCGAGTTACGGTCCTCAAAAAAAATGTGTCTCCTCAGGGCCACATGGACATGAGACGCACTCCACATAACCGTCATTCTATACGCCCTGAAATGAAAGGAAGTTTAGATAAACACATAAATAACTCTCCAGCCTTTACTTAATTGCTTTGTTACCTACATTGTTTTGTCTCATATTGAAGAGAAAAGTTTTTAACAAATTTTACAAAAAATGAACTAAAAATATGTTCAAATGAAAGTTAGTGTTATGATAGGTATCCTCTGCTAATGGCTAGTTTGGGGCTTTTATGAGTAAAATAACACACCTACACGAACATTATTTGGTAGCTAATTCATTTGAAAACATGAATAATGTGCATGAATGCAGATGTATTACCTTAAACTTTGAAGGAGACTTGCATCTCTTTAGGGCCAATAAACGTGGCGTGCGTCTCTTTTGGCTCATTCCTTTGCCACTCCTTTAGGCCACTCAGCCTTGCCACACCGTCACTCTCCTTCTGTAAGGTATTTTTGACCATAAATACATTGGAAATAGGGTTGAAGTTCCTATTTTCTCTTGACCTCTGATTGGTAACTGTGTGCACATTTTGAAGAATACGGTACATCTACTATGGACCACCCAATTTGGGGTGGCCGAAAGGAGACTCATCAGCTTTTCACTATTTAGCCTACTGGATGCATTTTTATTTGTCTGTCCAATTGTTTTCAGTTAATTTGTTAAATAATTAGGCCAATGTGTTATATTAGTGGCATGTTCAATACAATTAGCAAATAATCAAGTAAAAAATGATACTATCGCTAAATCATAATAATATATATTAATATAATATACAAATTTAAAATAACAATGCAATATAATTAATATAGCAGCTCAAGTTTCAAAATGATCACATTTGTACCTCAAATGGATTCCATCACCATTTGCACCACTTAAGACTAAAATTATACAGTCTGTTCATGAAATATAAGAAGTTCGGATAAGTCATCATTAGACAATCTTGGTACTCCATTATCAATGGCAAACACATAGATAGAACCAAATACAAAGTATGTCGCCAATTACAAAATCTCTTTTATTTTTTTGAAAATCAAGACTCAAAATTCTGAATTAATTTGAAAATAGGGCATTTCTTTAGAATGGGATTCTGGAGTTGGAATTGGGTTAAAAATACCAATTCCGACTCCTGGAGTGAGATTCCGACTCCCCCCTCAAATCCTCCGACTCCGCAACCCTGTTAAAATGTGCAGCAGTTTTTCTGTTGAACAAAATATAATCATCAACTACTTCGCTAACCAATAAATGCCATATATAAACTCTTGAGAAACGAGCTGAAGAAAGCCAAAAAATCACAAATTATCATAGCTACCTAGAAGTGTACTACCTACTACCTTTAGCATAGTTGACATGAGCAGCACTGCCCTCAGGGGTAGCCTACCTATATCCTGGAGGGCCCTAACCATTTCTGGTCGGAATTCGTAAATAAAAGGAATTCGTGTGCTGATGCGACATTCTAAACTTAGTCTTAGTACTTGAATTACGTCATATGATGAAGGTATTGTGATAAAACCAGGAATATAATTAAAATAAATAGCAAGAGCAGTATGTAGCTGAAGTTGACTGTCCAAAGAACTACTTTGCTAACCAATAAATTATTGTACAAAAGAACTCTTAAAGGTTGTGTGCAACAAAGATGTACGAGTAAGAAAGAGTCAAATAAGTTCTTAGTTTCTTACTTTATTGTTTCTGATATTATCTACCCAAGACTTGACTGTCCACATGAAATTTGGCATCTTCTCAAGGATTCCTTGAGCTGATTTAGAACTTTAGATACACAAGAATAAACACTTTTTAATTAACATTGTTGCTTCAATTATTACTATCGAAAACATATTATAGATGTAAGCATTGTGTTCACTACTGCAAGACTCAGGACGGTGCAGGAATCGCATCGTCTAGCGGAGAATTTCACTGTCGCCCCTCAGAGACAGGAACCAACAACCCGCCTCGTTAGCCAAAAGAAAGGCGAGTCGTCAGCCTCGGGGAATGGTTCCTAGTGCACTCCACGACTGATTTTGAAAACCAATCAAATCGCTGCATCAAAGAGGTCAGCATCAAAAGAATTTCTTCTAATGTGATACTTCATCTAATCGGGCTGCAGCATGCTGTCCATTACAGAAAACACATTTGAAGCTGCCAATCTCTCACCGTGAGTCATGTTCTCAAAACCGCTGCTACGCGTTCTCCAGCTACAGTGAGCTCCCTACAAGAGTATCGAATCTCTTATATAATAAATCCATGTTCCAGGCTGTAGAATGGTAGCCTGTGAAACGCCTTATGTGCTAAAGCCACCATAAAATGGCAAAACCGGCCGACATTAGAGGTAACGTGATTGCTTGCCATGGCCTAAGACATCCCAGCAACTAACCTGACATGCGAGGGAGATTTAAGGTCATCGTCAACCAAGACACCATCACTTATGGTGAGACCTCATAGTTGCCAGAATGCTATTCCCTAGTAGCAAGTGTTGTCAAAACAAGTCATCCAATTGGAGGCCTGTACAAAACATCAGCGTAACACACTTGCTTCAATTCAGGGATAGTTTCCAAGATCCGTGTGACACTATAGGTAACGTCCTCAAATAGGTAGGTATCTAGTATTGGCCCATTTGAGCGGATATGTTGGGTTAGTTAACCATAAGTTCGGTTGCGCTAGAATAGATGCATACCTAGGCCTGACTTAAAAACACACATACTACCTATAGCTACCTGGATCTCAGATGGGCCACGTGTTATATATATATCGGCTCCGGTTACCTCAAGGTCACTCTGGTAGGTACTGTGCTCATCGAGATGGGAGCATTGGCACATAGTGACCAGGGTGCCACTCAGTGACTCATGTCACCTGATCGTATAGTGTGGCAACAGTATGGCTCGATATGGGCCTCTTTCAGTGAGTGGCCAGGGAATTGACGATTTCACGTCCTTTATTTCTAGAAGCTTAAAATGAATACCTACCTGCTGCTGGAAAATCTCAATGCCCTCCTCCCGCAGTAGGTAGCTGTATACCTATCATTCTGGAAGCTAATTTCGACTTCCTCTTAATTGGAGATACAATTCGTTCAGTTTTCAAATTAGGTACCTACATAGCTTCCTACTTCTGGTCGCTCCTTAAAAGATAATCCATGAAGTTGAGGATTGCATCAATACAGTAGGTACTTATCTGTGGCATCCATAAAGTAGTACCTACCTACCTATCTGTGAAGGCAAACTTTCAGGGTTTGTATTAGGGTTGGAGTTGGAGTCTTGAAAGTATGTTTTTTTGTGCCTGGAATAGGAGTCGGACACCTGCTAGTCCCGAAGTTGAAGTCGAGCCTTGGACTTTCCGAAAACGCTTGGTTTGTTATTGCCAGGTCTCGAAGTATGGCCGAGCAGACCTACGTTAGGCACTCGAACAATATGGTCGTATTCTGTGACTAGAACCATTCCGTTCGTAAGTCGCTGCTAGAGCCAGAGGGTTGCGGAGTCTGTTAATGTTTGGCTTCAGAAGTCAGAAACTAGCTAATTGGAACCAGTAGTCAGAGTCGGTGGAAATAGGCCTATTTTGTGAAGAAAATGAGACAGAGTCGGTCATTTTTGAGGCCCAAGGAGTTGGAAACTGGCGAAACACGTGCATCAGTCAGACTTGGTCTTCCGCATTTGGAACCGTGGTTAGATTAGTTCATGATTTCAGTTTGTGATAGGTACGATCGTGAATTGCGATGCTCGAAAGACGGAATTAGCGTACGCTGTAATAGGGCTACTCAGTTATTTGTCAGTGTATCACATCTGAAATGTTTCTAATGTTATTCTCTTGTGAAAGCTAATATCAGCCTAAATCCCCAATTAAAAGGTTGACCCTTTCTTTAATGAATTCATTTGCCTCCCTCGTAGAAATAGCACTAGTTGAAGTGCAGCTTATATTTGTAAGGACGTGAAGCAAAGGGTTAATAATAAAGATTAGTTCTGTTCATCATTGTTTTTGTCAGTTGGTATCTGCTGCGCAGGTGCGCAGGCACCGCACTGCCTCGCAATTACCTGCATGCAGCCCATCATGCCGCACCTGTTGAATCTGAGCCTGCGTGTAACTAGTGCTCGTCTTGCTGTTGAGTTATACGGTATGCAGGAACATCTGTGATGTCCTCACACGTGCCGTTATATAGCATTAACCTGGACAAGTGATATTTTGATCGGTGCTAGTGCTTGCATGGTACTAGCTACTCCTTAGAGATCAGATGATAGGTAGGCCTAGCTATGTGGCCTACCTAAGATACACGGATATTGTGTTATAAGTAAGTAAGGTGCCTATTCCAGCTGAACCGTATCGCACTAACTTAAATTATTATTCTTATTTCTAGCGTAGTCAGAACTAGCCTAGCGCACACTCTAGGGTAGCTAGTCCACATACCGTACGTACAATGGCAGGACCGATTTCCTGGTTACAACTCGCTCTAGGCCGACAGTAGCGTGGTTGCTGACTGTGTCGGTCTCTACCATATGTACCGGTATATCTACAAGCGATCTGGTCTGGGCTCAGTCCCTTGCCATACACAGGTCATGCGGTGCTGCAGGTGCAATTTGATGGTTCGTGCTATATATATATATATATATATATATATATATACACAAAACGGCAGGCGCAGCAAGACTGCCAAGTTAGCCACGAAGTTTATTTTTTGATAGTTGCGTTCCTCCCGAGGACGTAGGGTGGACCAAAGGTTAGGTTAGTACGTTCGCCCGTACGACAGTAGGTATGCTGTGGAAGGAGGTGCTCCCAGAACCCATGGGTTACTTTTGCTTTAGCTAAGCTTTCGAGACCCTTCTTTTTTGCTTCTTGCCGTTGTCATGGCCCTACTGATGCCGCTTCGTTCTGTTCTTCCTCTTCTTTCCCAACTTGCTTTTCTTCATGACGATCATGCGTGGGAAGTGGAAACACCCTCGTGCAATGGTTCCACGTTTCTATAAGGGTACTGAAAAACTTATATTAATAATAATGTATGTTAATTTCCAAGCTGCTGACTACATGTATACAATTGACATATAATAATGTGTGTGCCGTGTCCCTTCAGGGTGCCCCTCCCCCCAACGGTCCTGGACAGCTAAAGGGCAGCATCGGAGAGACTTGCGACAGAATCAAAGAAGAGTTCAACTTCCTCCAGTCTCAGTACCACGCGTAAGTAGCTACTTCGTGCTTTGTTTTACACCATTCTTACCCTTATTAGTTTGTGCGAAGTTGCCTCTTCATGAAGACCACATACCCTAGTCTTAAGTTACCCAATCGGTAAATTTTAGGCAAATAAATAGGTAGCTATCCAATGGCGATATGACTGAATTAGATAGCCTACAGTAGACGGACCAACAGACTCATTCCCAGAGAGTAGGCGACACTCTTGTCCCGACAGCCCTACCGTAGTTCACGACCACTTTGCGTTCACGTAAGCTTGCCTGCGCGCGCCACCACTAAAATAAACATTACCTAGGCTAACCTAACCTAGCCTAAACCTACCCTTACCTAACCTAACCTCCTTATCTAACTTTCTAACCTAACCTAATCTTACCTAACCTAATCTTACCTAACCTAACCTAATCTTACCTAACCTAATCTTACCTAACCTAACCCAATCTTACCTAACCTAACCCAACTTAACCCAACCTAACCTTTCTAACGTTACCTTACCTAACTTAATCAGCGAGCAGCGCGGCGCGCCAACTTGAACGCCGCTCACACGCACACGATCTCCGTATACAAACACGCACACAAATTGGTCGTGAAAGACTGTAGCGCGTCCCGGCCCTCTATGAGCTATTGCAGATTGCTACGTAAAGAAAGTAGATGTTGAAAATTGCGTATTACTGACGGCTAACCTAAACTTTTCGGCTAATGGTAACTGTAGTTAGTCCCTGTTGACATCTTTAGCCCCGTAGGTATCGTGTGACTGAAACATTATTGGGGCGACCGGATGTGATTGCTTGCCAGTAAAGGGTTAATTTCGTGCCCACTTTGCTTCCTATGTTCTCCGTACCTACTCTTACTGATAACATGTAGTCTACATAGAAATATATACCGTATAGATATTTGCTACATCTCTTATTCTTTCTCGCTTTGTTGTTCTAGCGGATGAGTGAATTAGTTATGGTACCTACTCTCCCCAGGTGGATATTCTGATGGACCCTATCCCTGTCAGAATGTCTTGGGCATGACGCCCCCGAGGGTTAACC
>LQNS02278074.1:7669982-7685031 GCA_001587735.2 Parhyale hawaiensis
CATAAAATAAAGTCACTAAAACGTTAGCCGCGTATTTTGGCACGTGTTTCTACTCGGGCTTTCAATAGCTTTTTAAATTTTTAGTGGTTTGTAATTTAATTGTGCACTCCTGTGCTGTATCGCTGACTAAGTTAGGTAGGTTAACCTAGGCAGTGTTTACTTTAATGGTGGCGCCCGCAGGAAAGCTTACTTGAGCGAAAAATCGTCGTGAACGACGATAGTGCGGCCGGGTGTCACACTACCTACTCCTCCTTCACCCCTGCTCGGGTGCACGTGACTCCCACCGAGACCCATTGATTGTCCCAGTCATTAGCTACACTGCTGGTACCATTTGCCCTGCTATAGTCATTAGTTCACCTGCCCTTACCTGTCGCCATTAGCCACCATTATCCCGAAGCCCCTGCGCTGTTACGCTACCTGCTCTGTCCTTTCCTTCCGTTATTATTATTGCCTTAATGTTACCGGTCACCTTCGTTTATGGATAAAAGTGGGTAATTCCGATGCCGCTATTCTCTCGAGAATTGACTTGTTTAGAAAAAAACATGATCTTTTTTCGACGCATTGCTCGTTTAGAATCTGATTCTGAGTCACCAAGTTGCATCGCATCTGAGTTTCGTCTCGACTAATTCGATACTCGTTTAAAACGGAGAATTTTTTCGACGCTTCACTCGTGTAGAACTTGAACTTTTTTATACAATGCCCCCTCGAGAACTCAAATTATTTTTCAACACAGTCGTTGAGACCGTGGATTGATGTACATTTTTCGCGCAGCTGGTAAACGTATTGCGACATGCAACCAGTCTTGCTTAGAAAATCACCCGTTGAATTTCATGGTGTGCTATTTGACCCTTGGACCTCCCCCCCCCCCACCAGCGCTTGTGAATTGTAGAAGTGCCGGCCGTACATTCCTGAGCATCATCACTTTGCCTTCGGACTTGGAATCGAATCCTTGGTCTCTTGATAATGAGATAGTCAGCAATCGAGACCACTCAGTCGCCGAGGGAGGAGCGTAGGATGGAAATGAACTCCATGAACACATTCTCTGCGTGTATGGGGAGCCAATGCTTAGCATCTCACTCCCCCCGCCGAGGGTCGTTAGTCCTGCTCAGGTATTCATTCCTTTAGATGCGGTGCGTTATGGAAATGGCTCGTCGCGTGACACTCAGCGGTGTGCGATGAAGCCATTGTGGTCGTGTTATCCCTCAACTTCTTTTATTGACTACACCTGCGGCTGCCTGCATGTCAGATACTTACTGGCCGGTAGATTGTTGCCTGCCAGCCAGCTTGTTGTGGCCGTAAGCTGTTTGACTTCATTGCAGTTGTGGCTTGTTTGTGAGGAAAGAAGTCAGTTGTTCCCTCGAACGCATGCTGTGTTGACTGCATTTGTATCGTCAGTTACAGAAAAGAAAGTCGTCTATAGTTTTTAGCGCCTCGTGGCTGTGATGAGATTATTGGAGCCTGTTTGATTGAAGAACTTAGGGAGGCCTTCGGTGCGTCTGTTTTTCGTGCTCACTTGGCTTCTTTCCTTTTTATACTCCCGTTGATCATGCTTCCTGCTGGTCTTCTTACGTCCCGATTTGCCATTCCTCTGCCCGTTCGTCTACCGTGCACGCATTCCACGTTTGTCCTCCAATTCTGTATGTCCCTTTTCCGCCTTTCTTTCATCACGGTGTAACCCGTTGGTTTACAGGCTTAACTAGAGTAATACCTATACAATAATAACTTGAGGAAATAATCTTAGTGACTCGCTGCCTTATGTAAGTGCGGTACCTATTTATTGAATTTGTACTATAATCTTAAATTCATGAATATGTCAGTAAGGTCTATCTAGAATTTACAATTCAAACATTGTAAAAAAAAATGGGTTAGTCTGTGACCGGTGTTCGGTGATTTCTAACCAAATTTGTTCTCTTCCTGAGCCCAAAAGAATCTAATAGGGTTGTAGTTAGATACCATCAGCATTTTTCGGTTTCGCGTCGAGCAACTACTACCAACAAGACACAGCTTTACCTTAGGAAGCTCGTGTAGGCTGTCTTTCAGAAAGATCATCTTTGGTTGTGTACGTGGCTAATATTCTTTGGATTTTCCTGTTTTCCAGAATGAAACTTGAGTGCGACAAATTGGCGTCGGAAAAAACAGAAATGCAACGGCACTACGTTATGGTGAGTAGAGCATTTGTGCTTTTACGGTACCTACCTACTAGTTCATAACTTATAAGTAGGCTGTGTCTATATACTGCACCTGTCTTCGTTTGGCTCACCAAGATCGAGATACAGTAGGTATGTACTCTATTTCGCTTAGTTCATCATGGCCCTCTTCTCATTTGCCGCATTGAATCTGAATTTCGTCAGTATTATTATTAAGATACACTAAACTGGTGAGTGAGAACGGAGAAAACTCCGTAAGTAGTCGCAAACCGTTTACGCTTGAGACGGCGCTCATCGGTTGAAACTCGGCCCAGAATCTCGATAACCGTATTCCAATCGAGTACCTATATATATACAACTTTTCTATATATACATAGTTTGTCAAGTAAATAGCTATCCGTAACTCCAGAAAGTACACGTTGAAAAGTGTATTACATAATTCTATTGGAATATCAGGATGCAACCAAACGTATGAGCAATATACGGTACCGTATGTGCCGCTGTAGCACCTAGTGTCCACTAGACACTTGCTTTAATGCAGCTCTCCTAGACCGGTACGCATGTGGCTACCTAACATAACTCTCCCTCTGTTTACGTTACCTCAGTCTTAGTTTGGCAGGTTTAGGTTAGTTAGGTTCGCCCATCCTATGTTATTTGGGGCGGCCACCCCACGAGGCTCGTGTAGGTTACCTTAGCCATTAGCTAGGCCTTTGGGGCGTCTGTCTTTCGTGCCCACTTTACTTCCTTCCCTTCTCTTCTTCCTACTGATTTTCCTTCCATCTTTGCTTCCTCTTCTTTCCAGATTTGCTGAACTTCCCATGCGCGTTGGTCTTGTGTGGGAACACCCTCGTACATGGGTTCTCCGTGTCTATCGTCATACTATATGTCCCTTCTTTCTTCCTCTGTAATATCGCCTTTGTTGTGGAAACGGAGATTGAAACTTCTGAATAGAATGATAGTTTGGTCTGTGGTGGCCGTCTTTAGTTTCTGTTACTATTTCTTTTAATCGTTGTCCATACTCTGGCTAACAGCTCTGGGTCTTCATGATCTTCCTTGTCCGACTTGCCGTTTCCGTTCGTGCTCGGTGTTCTTGACATACCTCTTCGTACTACAGGGCTTTCTTCTTCGCTTTTTTCTTTTCTTCAAGCCTTTATTTCCAACTGTGCAAAGCTAGCGTGGTACAGTCCTAACAATTAGTTGTTGCTTCGTTTAATTGTATATATGATTACGATAGAGGCCTGCCGTACTCCATTTTATATTTATAAAGCACTTCATTAATGTGATGAAATTGGCTACTATAGCTGCTGTTGTTTTTTTTATGTGCTTACGATATCATCCAATGTATACTATGCATATAGAGTGGCACGTTCATGTAAGGAAATGTATTGCTATGTTTCAACTGTCAGTGGGTATTATTTGATGATCGCCAAAAAGAATCCCATATTAGCGCTCGTGCTACGTCGATTTATACTGGAAGATAGCTCACTGAGAAACAGATTTATTTGAACCGCCTGAAGAGAAATGTCTTGACGAGCGGTGAAAGGCCCGCTGCAGACGATAGTCTTTTGTCCTGTGTTTTCACTTCACTGCGTTCGAATGCGTTGCTCTGTCTGTGTGAACAGGAAAGAAAAGAACACTGCTTTTAGAGACGACATGTGCCAAAATTGAAAAAAAAATGATACAAGACACTGCTCTATTGATGCGAGCTAAGCCATATAGAATAGGACGGTAAACATTTTATCGAAACTTTTGATGAACTCACAGTCGTGTTTGTAAGGACAGTGCGAAACATTCGAACACGGTGAAGTGAAGACGCAGAACAAAAGACTATCGTCTGCAGCGGGCCTTATACTGATACTTACCTTTATTTCGACATATCACGGTGCTTGTGAGCCACGAAATAATGTCCCACACCGGCGACATTATTTTAATGTGTCCTTTTTCTTTGGACATTCCGCAGTCTTTGCTAACAAGATAGCTACCGTATGTGGCATGTTGCTCGTATTGAAAATTACGATTGTTTTGGCCGTTCACAGCGATTGCTACTCGCAATGAAATTATATCCTACCCACTAGCCACTTGCGCACGCTGTTTATACCAGAAATTACCTCTGTGTTGGTAGTTCTCTTGTTTGCTCACCTCAGAAACTCTTAACACTGTCGATACTGTCCGGTAGCCAAGGAAGATTTGCTCCCTATTGGTGCCTTGCACTGCTTGTTGACCGCAGTAAAATCCCGTTAAAGCAACTCCACCAATAGTTTTAGGAATTAACTTTTTCGCTTCCTAACCGCAACTACAAAAAATTCATTGCCGCCGTGGTACCAGTAGCAGCCAGGGAAAATTAGTTCACTCTTGGTACACCGCACTGTTTGTTAAGCACTGACAGCCCAGCTCTTCGGGCCTCCAATAATCCCACCAATAAACTGATTCCATTGGTCAACTACTGACACCTCCACACCGCCATGTTTACGCTCTCATTATTTTACCAGTCCGGCTTATTCACCCACTTTTTATGCCGCACCCAACCACAGTGATCCGTGTGTCGACCATTGTATGTTTGCCCGGCGCCAACACACACAAGTTCCGCCACAAAAAATGCTGGAAAAAACCGAGCAGGTACATCTTGATGACCTGTAGTTGTGTAGGGAGCCCCCGGAAGCCCATCTCTGCTTGACCTCTGATCTGCTGTGCCACTGATCTCCCTCTGCGGTCCACTGGTCTCCTCAGGGGGCAGAGGATGGGTTGTATGACCACCGGTCCGGTCCTCTCAGTGGGGGATAGGATGGGCCATTGGAACATTGGCTCCCTCGGGGGGACAAAATATGGGCCATGACGCCAATACCACGGGTCCATTCATAAAGTGGCATAGGATGGGCTATAGAACCTTTGGTCCCCTATGTGCAAACAAATAATAGGTCATGTGGCTGTATTTGCAATCTTGTGAGGAGTACCTAGCACCAATAGAGGAACCCATATAAGCTGCCTTAGCTAGGTCTTCGAGATATCCTCTAATTGGTGTCAATTTCCTTCGTGTTTGTTTCCTGATTCTACTGCTAATCTTTTTTCCGTTCTTCCTCCTCTTCCTTAACTGGTTGTTCCTATGATCTCTTCTTGTTCTTCTGCATGTGAATTACAAGCTTTTCCTTAAAATGTCTTCCATTTTCCTCTCTTTCGAAGCCGTGCTGAGTCAGAGAATAGTTGAATTATATTACAGTAGCTAACCAGTGTGTCGTGTCAAAAAGTTGTAGAACTTTTACTGTTGTCTTTTTTCATGCTTACCACTCGCTAACACTGGCGTAATTGCACTTCTCACGCCCTCAGGGGTATATTCTGGCGGGCCCTATCCCTGCCACTATATATTGGGGCATCACGCACCCGAGGCTCCTGAGTGCCTTATCTGCAGGAGATGTTGCAGCTTGCCGCAGTTCCTGCTGACGAGGTTAGTTTTGTAAAGTTGGGTAGGTTCTCTACTTTCCTCTTTCTGTCCCGTGAGGTGGGCTGCCGATCGAGATAGCCGACCTGGTACGCCGAACGTCTCTAGTCTCTCTCGTGTGGAAGGCCGCAAAAGGGGCCGGCCACTTGAGTGTCTCCTATTATACTTTGCGCCTTGCTTCCCTGCCCGTAGTAGCGCACGTGGCCACCACGCCTACCCAATATGCGTTTTTTGAATACTGCACTAGTAGTTTCTCTGTTGAAACGCCTGAGTAGCGGCAACGGAGGTTAAACAAAATGTGTAATAATCACACTTCTCACTATATACCTATATTTAGTCAAACGTAAGGCATTACATTCCTGCTATTGCTTCTCATGGCAGAATTTTCTCCTTGTTGCAGTACTACGAGATGTCCTACGGGCTTAACGTCGAGATGCACAAACAGGTGAGTGCTTAATAGTATACTATATTCATTCATGACTTGTGCTTCATATATATCACGCTGATTTACTTCCTAAGCAGAGGGAAAAAATGTGTGTATCCTGGATACAGGTAGCCAACTTACCCATAGTGCTGCCATATCTAGGTGTTTAACTTCTTGGAAGTTTGCGAAATTGTACCGAACGTAGAAAAATAGCTAGGTATATTTTTAACTATCTACCACCCACAGACAAAGGAAGACACTGGCGCAAAACTTCCAAGCGCATTGGAGATACCTTTTGGTACGACTGGAGATACCTAAATAGCGTTGGTATCTTGGCTACGAAAGCAAGACTTAATTGAAGCGAGCTATCAATCGTGACGTCATCATTATCGCTAATTTTCTCGCAGAAATACTAAATAAATTCCCGTTCTGTTGGTTTGACCGTGATAATTACCACCTGCGAGGCTGCGTGACGCATGTGCCCCGTTTTCTTTTTTAACGGCCAATCACACTAGTAACTAATTAGCCATGAAACTAACGATAATTTTTTCCATTCGTGCAGACAGAAATCGCGAAACGTCTTGGATCTATTATCGGCCAGGTGCTGCCTTTCCTGTCCCAAGATGTGAGTACATTTTCTTATTTTTACATGTATTGTTTTATTATTTAGGTATATCTATTACGATGACGTAGAATTTCTTATATTGTATTTTACCTCTTTATCGGGCAAGCGACCATATATAGTCACTTCCATAATGGTATTTCTGCGAAGGTATTCTTCAGTCGCCCGGTAAAGGGTTAACCCTATTCGTGCAAAGACCCTGCTATTTTTGTGCAAGGTTTCTTTGCCCTTTATCTCCCTATGTGAGGGAAAAGCATTTGAAGCGACAGCCTGGTGCACCGAGGCTACATCTTTTGTATCTACTGAGCACATTTGTGGAGGTTGCAATTAGTGCTATTCGTACGAAAACCTATGTTTGATTTAGGCCCTGAAGGGTTAACGTAAACACTCCAGATCGGTGTTTTTCAAAATATACCTATTTGAGCTTTTCACGAAATCTCTTCTTATTGCTCGTCTGGTAACGAATGTCATTAAATTCACCCATCACTAATCACGGAAGTTTTTCTTCCAGGAAGACCTCTGCGCGTAGCGTAGTCTAATGCTGGGGCTACTCTATATAATCCCACACTCAAGTTAATGAGCAGACGTTCAGCTCGCTCGCCATTCATGTTCAGTGCACACTGTTCACTGTGTATTAGAACGAAGGGGTGAGCTGAACATCCACTGACCAAGTGAGGGTGCGATCCTACTGTGTGACCCCTGCAGCAGTCACACCTTCGCGACTTGTTTTGTTCCCATTCCCACTTTTTGCTTCTATCCCTTGTCATCCTCCACGGCCCGAGTTGGTCTTCCGAACACAGATTCCCACTTTTGCGCTTGACTAATTAATTACTCATCATTTTTCTTTTCTTTCTTTCTTTCCTTCCGTCACTAATAAAGATGCCCCAGCTTTGAATATTAATTAGTAATCCTTTGCGTTAGAGAGAACAGGAGGGACTCCCAAAATAGGTATCCTTGTACATGCGTTGCACGTTTTGCTTCACCTACCACTGTTTATGTGTCCCTTATTGTTTCCTCCCTGTGGTCGTCAGTGCGTTGAAATTAGGACGCTTAAGGTTTTCACTCCAATAAAAATGTCGTCTGGAACGTAGAACAAGGTATGGTTTTTGGAGGGAGTGCCGGTAGTAGGCAACGCCTAGAAGCAAAGCCCTATTGAAATACTACAGGCACTTAAACGCTGTCAATTGGGAGCGGTATCGAATAATCTTCTAATATTTTAATAATAATATGAATGTCTTCTGCCTTCATGGCCTGCTCAAGTTTAGGCCGCATTACGCTGTAGCTGCAAAGAGGATGCAGTGTGTGTGTGTGTGTATGTATGAGACTTACCTCGTTAACTAATTGCTTCACACACACACCTGTGCTAGCTGTTCGTTAGACGCTTACACATGTGCAGGTGCCTTGCCTTCACTCGTTTCTTTGACTGGATCATTATAGTACCATTAGTATCATACGCGTCGTCACAATAGAACAGGTACGACGGGAACCTAGCGTACCAGTTTTATCAGGACTAGTTTTATTCAAATTCAGTTGACCTTCCCTCATCTCGTTCACGTTTCATTTGATTGCAGCTGTGGTGCTCGCGTTCCTGTCGGCCGCTACTAACTCTGTTCTCGTCCCATTTTTGCCTGCACTAATCTCGTTCTCCTTCCTGTTGTTTCCCTCAACTCGTCTTCTTCACATTACCTCATAATGCCCGTTGTTTTAGATGGTGTTGTGGTGCTGTTCTTACGGGAAATGTTTAGCTTATGCCGCAGTGGATTAATCTCACTCATTTGCTAGTTTTTTTCTTTTGACAGGTCCAGATAGTAGTCGTGCCGCGTATGTTCTACTTCTGTAGCGCCATTACACACTCAAATATATATATATAGTCGTGCATCACATACCTATAGAGTAGTTGGTTGTTCATCATATGCTTTAGCAACCCCCCCCCCCCTACGATCCCATAGAGTAAATTACTATGTACCTACTTTGCTGACAAAAATGGAAGCATCAGCTTGGTGCAAAAAAGGAAATATATAAGGTCCGATTTCCTCTACGAATTTTTGAGACCGAAGTTATTAATTTTTTTACCTCTTCTTGTAGATCTAAAATTACTCTGCGTTTAATTTGTGTTTTTTTTTTTAGATTATCTAACGTTTGCGACTTTTCGCATAATTTTCAAAAACTTACCCCCTTATTTGTCGCACATAACGGGTACGTGAGAGCAAGTTTACTAGACCAATTTCATGGTGTTGATGCTAGTGCGGCAGCAAAATGTACTCAGGACAATTATACATGAAGTTGATGTAGTGAATGGAAGGAGTTGCATTTGGTGGTATTCTCGCTTCCGAAGTGGTGAGTGTTGTAACTTTGAAAGAAAAGTAAAAAATATAATAAACATCATTCCGCATTATTGAAAGCTTTCGTTTTAGAGAACCCTACCGTTACCGCGATCGAATTTACAGAACACCGAAACGTAGCTCATTCCATCGTGGTCCGCCATCCTAAACATAATTTTTTATCTTATATTTTTTTTTTTTTCAATCGGGCGTTACTTTAGCACCAACGTGATGTATAATTTTCCCAGCTTGCTCTTCCTTTGGGCGGTCATGCTTTTTATGTAGCCAGTTCGTTTGCTTTTTGCTTAATGATTAGCTTTGTGTTTGTGTCACGACATATATGTGGTCGGTAGCATACTTCTTAGTCTTTTGCCAGGCAAATGACCATATTTGGTAATTTCTGTAAGCTATTCGTTCGAGAGCATTCTTCAGCCGCCCTGTGAAGTGTTCTGCTGATAACGAAAATTGGTGTGCGCGTGTGATGAACCGTTTACTACCATGGTCCGTAGGGTTAGCTAGTTATAAGTTCACTCAGCTTTTCCCACAACTAAATTTTTATCCATCGCAGAAGCTGATTTTAGCTTCTGAAATTGCCAAAAACGGTGTGTGCCCACGCCCTTCGCAGGATCCCGTTGGTTTCTTGGCCCCAGCAAGTCAGGCCATTGGGTTATCTGTCGTGCCCACTTTGTTCTCGTTTTTCCTACTGCTAGCTATTGATGATTTTCGCTCCTTCCACGCTTGTCATTTCCGTGCGTGTAGATCATGCATGACGGTCCAAATTTACTTTGACGTACTGATTGTCCCTCCCTCTACCTCTATTGCAACATCTTGACTGAGTCCAGGGAGGCTTAAACTAACGTTCATATTAACGGTAATGCGAACAGTAATGTAATATTGAGTATCATGGTAATTTATTTCTTGTGCCCCTTTTCGGCTTTCTGCGTCGCCGTTCACCTGCTGAATGAGGGAGAAATAAATTTTACGTGTCAAAACGCTATCATAAATATTTACATATTTATTATTCGTTGGAATAGAGGACATCCGGGTTCCATACCGCATGTATGTTTGATGTTCTTCCCTCTTGAGGATAGGCTCAATGTGTACTGTTCTTATTTCTGCCGAATTTTGATCCTGATGTCACTGCTTGTAGCCATGATACGCTACTTAGCGTTTCCAGTAAATTATTTTAGTTGAATTATAATATTTTCTTGGCACTACTTGACTTCGGTACGGTATATTGGAGATTTCGCGTGCAGGAGGTACATTCTCCTGCCCCAAGCTTATGTTAGCATCAATCACACACTTGTTGAATTGATAGAAGATGAAGCCTGCCGGAATGGTGCATCTACTGCTGGAAAAACTGTGTTGTGCCACCAACGAGAACAACAAAGCGGTTCATCACAAATTCACTATCGCCATTTTTGGCAGCCGGGCACTCTGGACTCACTTGAAATACCCAGAACTTGGCCCAACTCTACCCAAGTCTTCTTCTTGGTCGGGTTTAGAAACATTTCAATACGTATAGCTTCCAACTTCATATTTACTTTGCACGTGACAAGTCTGTGTCGAGCAGTTCTTTGACCCGCCGCCTGTCACGGACTTCATATATTGACCCAACTCGTGCTGTAGGCACATTACCACTCCAACTATGCCCCGCGTTGTTGCTCTTATAATTTCTCTTAAGCATTATTCATATCGCGCTGCCATTAAGCGTCATCAGTCATGCGACCTGTCATTAGTTTGTACATTTATAACTAGCAAGGCGTGTGTAGCTTTATGAGACACTTTACACTGTGTTCTCTGCGAGAAATGGAGCGCTGTGTCTCTGTTGGGATTCAAAAGATACTAGAGAAATCCGCCTAGATTCTGCTACAGAAAATGGCGTCGGGTATTTATATTTAAACAAGAGCGGATTTGTTAAGAGTCTGTCCATTATAGTGCCCGCATTTGTTACACGTTCTTCCTTTGCTTGGTGCATGGGTCGAGAAGCCTAAACTAAAACGTATATTCTTCAGCCGCCAGCGAATGGCATGCGTTGCCTGTATCTAACTGCAAATGATTCACATGAGTTCAGCCATTTGCAAAAAAGTAAGTAATAACGGTACTAGTAGTAATAAAGTTTGCAACAAGTGAACGAAAAAAAAACTTCAAGCTCAAACTGCAGCTAATGATTTGCTAATGAGCTTGCAAACGTTGAGGTATTCATCGTCGGTGACTCGCAGTTGTGTAGACCAATAGAAATTTCAATGGTACCAGTGTTGAAACATTGCCGATATTCTTTTCACAATCTACACATCTCTATAGTTAATGGAGATTTCCTAACCTCTCTATTACCACTAAGGCTCTCCGCATCGTCTAGTTCTACTTCGGAATGCATAGACTAAAAGCAAAGATTTGTTTGAATTGATAAACGTCAGGGTCTCGCTGAAGTCTTGAGGTAGCTATAATGCTGCTTCACATCCCCTTCATCATTGTTACTATGATCATTATCGTTTGTGTTCTCACCGGCACCATCATCACCATCTAGAACAGTGTAGCAACGCCCTTGCTCACGGGTTCCACGGTTGTATCGACACACAGTGCTATATATATATACCCATTCTTTGCCTTACTTGAATCACCTTCTCGTGTCTACCAAGACTTGAAACTACCTCATGCATGATCCATGTTGTCCACAGCACGGCTCTGCATGGTGGCTTGGGGAGCCACATCGATCCAGCAGAATCTACCATTGTGTGCGTACTACTAACTGTTGTATAGCATTGTTTAGTATTGATATCTGTCCTTGATATTCCCTGCTCTAATACGCCTCATTACCATACTTAACATTTTGTTCTCTTCCTCTCGCAGCACCAGCAACAGGTAGCGACGGCTGTTGAAAGGGCGAAGCAGGTCACCATGGCTGAACTTAATCAAATTATTGGCGTAAGTAGTGCCGCTCGTCACTGTCAGTCAGTTAGTTAGTTAGCTACCTATTTCTTATGCTGCTCTGCGGGGTCACGCTGGACAGCCGCACGCTGCGGGGCACGCTGGACAGCCGATCAGCTTTTGATCGGACGTCTAGCGCCCGCGTCGTCGGCGGCACGAGCGGGGTGCGAGCTGAACGTGCAGCCATAAGTTGAGCTTACTGTTGTGTAGTGTGGTCCCGGTAGATATAACTGAACTGATCGTGTTTGGGGAGTTGAAAGCCGTACAGTCCGACCTGAAATTACTGGTTGTCCGACTCCCTACTTGTGGCATTGCTGAGAGTCTGACTCCGACACATTAACAACTTAAGGCATGACTCGACCAAGGCCAACAAGTCAATACCTACCAAAATTATTCTTATGGATCAAGCTCAAGAAAGTATTTGTTGACGGTTTTTTAATGCTATCCTGAATCATTTTCACTGCTTGGGATCTGAAAATTTGAATACATTTAGAAAGAATGAATTGTATTTCAGCCAGACTAAAGGAGTCTGAGCCCGCCATTCTGCTCAAGTCCGACTCCTGGAACCGACCGGTGGGTGTCCTGTTTCGGCCCTGCAACCCTTGGTTACACCCCTAAATAATCTGTCCCTGGTTAACCTTAGTAATGTGTGGAGATCATGCAGTTGAGCTGCCAGATTGCGTTGAGCTGATCATAGTGAAGCAGTATTGCTGCAGGCTACTTTTTCTACATTCCTCCTAATTGCCATTGATTGGTGTTACTGCGTGGTGATCGTATATTGCTGACTTTACTTGATCGTAATCATAAATTTAGTTACCGATGTCGTTATTTTTTCTAATGATACTTAGTGATCACGTTCCTTAGTGGTAATCCTCTTTAATAATGTTACTTTAGGGAAACCCTATTTAGTGATCAGGTTACTTGCTTGGTGGTAATCGTATTTAGTGATAACGTCACGTCGTGGTAACCCTATTTAGGGATTACGCTACTTTGAGGTTATCATACTTAGTGATCAAGTTATTTTGTAGCAATGGTCCCTATCTTCAAAGTTATTTTGAATTATTGGAGACTTGCAAGCACTCGTGAGTCTACCTTCAACATGTAGGTACAAATCAAGGACTACTAGGTAAAAAATTAACAATGTACAACAAAAACTCCTAATCGACCTACCTCTTATTAGACAAAACTCCTAGTAGACAAAGTTTTGATACTGTACACTGAAAAAACTCTTGAAAGACAAACTTTAATATTGGTGCCTGGTGAAATTTCTGATGAAGGTATACAACGGGTATAATTAGCAATGTTTCTCTGGCTATAAACAAGCCTTTTTAACTGATATAGTATCATAGTTGTTGTTGTCTTAGTAACAAAAATCATAATACATACTGGGAAACGGCACCATATTGAGGTCTGAACCTACCGTATTCCGTCCGATGCATGAAAGACTTTTACATTGACTAAATTAAAATACTATTTATTATATGATGTCACTCTACGTGACAGTGAGACTCATTTACTTGATGTTTTTTTTTTTTTGCTCTAGCCGACACTTGCCGATGCCTCTAAAAAAAATACCGCAAGAACAAACTCTATAAGTAACTCTGAAAAACAACATGGGTATTGACAGGAAAGTATCCATTTAGGATATAGCTATACATTGAGCGCATGGTGTACTGTGATAAAAGTATGCTAGTGCTAAGTATTCTATCATGCCTGTACATACAGTTTATTGCGAGTAGAAAGAACAAACAGAAAATGAAATCATTATTGCTTCAAAAAAATATGAACAAAATTGTAAAAGATTTTGATAAAAACAATTATATGTCTGATATTACACACATGAAACGCTCGGGTGCCAATGTTTCATAATTATGGGTGAGCTTTTTGTGATGGAAACTTGAATTATTTCAGTATCCCCTTCATTATTGCAGGAAACTGCTGTTCTCGTAAGAGACGAAACCCTCTCAGTAGACGAGCCATATTCTGGAACACAACCCTTGTCTATTAGGAGTATATATTTTCTGCATAATGTAAATACTGTAATGTATTTGAACATATTTTATGTGCGACCTCGTCCTGTTTATCTATCGATAGAGGGAACATGGTGCAATGACCTAGTTCATATAGTCAAGTCACTAGAAATTGGCCACTGAATATTAATCTAGCTTTTCTTTCCACTGCCCAAGAACAAGAATTTAGTATCGATCTAAGCAAGTTGGGCGCTGTGCTCGGTAGAACTCTTGTGTTCATTAGTGGGTAGGCTATGTGTACGTGTACTAGCTGCTTGTGTGCTTATAGTGGGTACTTATAGAGAATGGTGCAGGGTACGGTAGGTGTGAATCTTGGTTCTGATGCCTTACTTGTATCGTTTTTCTAGAGGAGTTAGTGATCTGCTATAGAAAAATATAATCGTCAAAACAAGACAGTGACGCTCAGCCTCATGGCGCCGAGTATGCATTTTTTGACGCGCCTGGCAATGTTAGTCTTTCGAGAAACAATTTCCCAAAGTTTAAGCAATGATGTTATTGGCCATATAGAAATTTGTCTAGTTATTAAATCCAGAATGAGTCCTCTGGCTGTACGTAGGATCGCTACCATAGGAGAATCTTGGTCGCGCCCTATACCCTTTTGTCTCTGAAACTTTTCATTGGGACAGCCAAGAACCTGGCTGTCCTGGTGCCGGTTAGCCGGGCCAAGCTACGACATGTTCTACCCTACATTGCATCATCAAACGAAATTCATAGAAACTGTTGGCGTGTAAAGCTTTTCGTTATTTTAGGCGCAAATTTGAACTCTCCCACGCAAATTAATTGTATTAGTATCATGTGCCATTTACTCTGTTTTACAACGCATGCTCTTAATAAAAAACTCTATTTTGTCAAACTCATATTCTCATACCTACAGTCACATTGTATTTTCTGTACTACAGCAAATACATGCCTATTATGTATGCAAAACAAGTTTGTATTCCCACATCTAATCAAACGTTGTATGACAACACATTATTTTTATTGTACCACAGCACGTACACAAAAGTAGCTTGGCGGAACATTTGTAGTACATAATTTTTTCTGTTCCGTTCTGCAGCTGCACGCACAGGCAGGTATACCTCACGGGGGTCACGTACCCCCCTTACCAGGCATTCCCCCACACGCCACCCTCCCTGGAGGTTTA
>LQNS02278074.1:7688309-7722277 GCA_001587735.2 Parhyale hawaiensis
AGCATGACATCAAGGTTGAGTACCGTTAACTTACAGAATGAGATTTTAACAAATAGACCTTATGATTTCCTGATTCTGTACGTTTTTTAAATGCATATATACGTATATACCACGTTAATTAGCTATATTTCAATCTGAATAAGATTAATACTGACATCTGAATTTTCTTTGCTGCAATTTATCATAACACTCTCATGCGTGGGTTCCACCTATCTATCGTTATACCCTATGCCCCGTCTTACTTCCTCTGTGATATCGCCTTTGTTGTGGAAACGGAGACTTAAACTTCTGACTATAATGATAACTAGAACGCCTCGTGACGTAAGTCCATCACCCGCCGCAAGGGAGGGGGGAGTTACAAAGTCAACGCTGTCATTTTTTATGACCAGCTAACTCCAGATTTTTTTGCATGCTTCACATCCCAGTCAATGAACTTGATTGCCTGAAAAAGATTGTGATGATAGCCCAACTCCTGCCTCTTTTTGGGTAGACAAACATACAGCCGAACCGTAAACGAAAACAGTATCACTGCTCTTCGCTGCGCTCGAGGGCGATGATAAGTTGGAGCGGCACGTACTGATCTTCTGCTCCACCTTCTCGGTTCAGTCGCTCGCCGTGAAAACTGCGCGGGACGTGCCGAAGGTTTTAGGCGATCATCGATATTATCCGCCGGGTTCCGGAGTGGAATGGGTATAGTCCGCTCTAGGTATTTACCGCTTCCGTATCCTTGTACCTTATACAGAAGTGGCCGACTCTGTTTCTTCTTCTCAACAACAGATAGTGAAATTTATTCTGACTCGTTGTTTTAGCCAGTATCCGACGCCGACTCCTAGACCCAAAAATTTACAAGCTCCGACACCGTAACGTTTGTTATCCGATGCTAACCCAATGAGCTAGGGGCACGTGCCCCTATTCACTTAACGCACTGACCTTCATATGCTTTTTCAGATGGGACTCTGTTCTCGTAGACCATAGGTCTCGTCACTCTAAAAGGGCTAACATTTGCCGGGAACTCAAATTCAGGGCGCAATCTCCAACTCGTGCCAATTTGAGTTGTGTGTGGGAAGTTGGAACGCTCATGCTCCAACTCAAGCCCAATTTCTAGGCATGCGTTGGAGTTGGAAGCTGTTCAGATTTTCCTGATATTATGTGGGCGGAGCTTACAGCCTGTACCGCCCAAGGAGGTTTAATACCTCTATTTATCCTCCTTGGTGGTGCCCACTGATGGTATCTTGCAGTGGAAATGAAAGACTGGGCTTGCGCAGTGTATGGGGAAGCAGGCTTGCACAAGTCGCAGCTCCAACCTTGTCTGTGCTGGAGTTAGAGTTGGCAGCATATGTAGTGAATGGGGAAAGCCCCCCCCCCCACACCAGACCGTAAAAGATCCCGGTATAGAATGTGTTAGCCTAGCATAGGTTCGGTACAGCAATAATAGGTCCATAACCTAACATGCTATCCCGGGTTAACCGACCACTCATCGAGATCTGGGTCATTCGGAGTCATTTTGGACCACACTGTGCGACAAGGGCTCGAGGTCGCAGTACTCTTTTACCGAATTCGCCAGCATTGCCGCATGCTGCCATGACCTGTCACTATATTCGTTTACTGAGCAAGTGATCGTAAATGGCTACTTAGATACTGGCATTCCTAGGAAAACGCTTTTCAGTCGCGCGGTAAAGAGTTAATCCTTAACTGCATACCACAGTTTCATCTTTCCCTTCGGAGTAGCACCGTGAGGTAGGTATGTGTTATGTGCGGTATATGATAGACCGTGCAGTGAAGGCTTGGTCTTCTACCTCGTTACAATTCCTGCGAAAACCATTCGCCAATTTTTAGATGTCGCAGTTCTGACGAAAAGCCCCTCTTGCATGCATGGGCTCCAAGTTTCTCGTCAATCTTGACATAACTTCTCCCCTTTTCCTCTCGTAGACAAATAGGACAACTAATTTGCGCTGGTGTGGGAGACTTGAACTAACTTATATAATAATTATGTGTTTCTTCTGTATCCCCCACAGCTGTATCGCAAGCGTCCCTTATGGGCCTGGGTAACCACCCCCTGTCCCTTCTAACGGGGGCAGGTAAACCTTCCCCCAATGACCTGCACCCGCACCAGCGGCCTCTTCCACCCCACGCTTTGGACGAGAAGCCTCCACGGGGACTGCATGATTCTCATTCTTCGCCCCTCGTTGACGACAGGGTACGTTGTGTGGTACGTGCGGTGTACCTTGTGTGGTACGTGCGCTGTACGTTGTGTGGTACGTGTGGTGTACGTTGTGTGGTACCTACGTGCGGTGTACGTTGTGTGGTACGTGCGGTGTACGTTGTGTGGTACGTGCGGTGTACGTTGTGTGGTACGTGCGGTGTACCTTGTGTGGTACGTGCGCTGTACGTTGTGTGGTGCGTGTGGTGTACGTTGTGTGGTACCTACGTGCGGTGTACGTTGTGTGGTACGTGCGGTGTACGTTGTGTGGTACGTGCACATTACGTACGACGGGCTAGTTACGTTGTGTGGCATTTATGTGTTCCAGCAGCAATGGGCTGTCACAGCAGTTACTCAAAATTTTGATTATCACATTTTTATTTTTCGGTAACGCTTTTCAAAATAGTCTGCAATCGAAACGTCACTAGCTTGTCTTAGCCAATTTATAATGATTGTCTAACAAAAGAACGGCTGTTGCGGTTAATGCAGTGTCCTGTCTTTCGTACTCGCTTTGATATTTCTACTAATGCCACTTTCCACTGCTCTTCCTCTTGTTTCCCGCCCTGCTGTTCCCATGCGCGTTGATCCTGTGTGGGGAAACCTTCTTGCATTGGTTTTGCCTACGGGCTATATGTCCCTTTTTTTTTATTTCTGAAGTGGTCTTTGTTGTGCTAGCGGAGGCCCAAACTACTCTATATAATGGTAATGATGAATACAGTGTCTCTAGTTTCAGCTAAAATGCTAGTACTGTAACAAACAAAAGGCTATTACAATAAATTCAATTTTCCCACTTCTAGGCAATTTATAGTGATTGCTAACAAACTAAATGCAATTGCGGTTAATACACTTTCGTAGTATTGGAATGTTATTGCGTGTCCAGTAGCTTAGTGTGGTTTAATATACCCATTTATGTTAAATTCAGTTCCACAGTACTAGACGAAATCCCCTTGACGGCTCCCACTCTAGCCCGTCTACCGTCAAGTCTGCATGGTTGAAATGCTGTCCTGACTTCCCCTCCCCCCAAGCATGCGATTTCTGATTCTTCTTTTCCTTAGAAGGCTCACGCTCTTCTTGATTCAGATCTACGCATATCGCTTGCATAGCGATCGATTTTCTCATCTACTCAGTCGCTGTAAATTCCTCGTGCCATCGACTTCCTTGAAACAAATCGCTGTATTTATTTTAGAATTCATTTTCATAGAACAGAGCCGAAACCCTAAACTATTTCCTGTATTGATTTTATAGGACAAATGTGGACACTTTTTCCACGTAAGCTTGTTTTTTCATTGTTATTTTCTTGCTCTTCATTCTCTGATATATAAATATTACATGGCATAGCGGCAATAGCTCATAGAGGGCCGGAGCGTCAGCTCCGAATGCTTTATGGGAATGGTCTTGTTTGTCCGTCTACTGCCTTATCTCATCTAATCGTTAATTCTTCGATAACAAATAGTGCAGCAATTTGCATTTGCCTTGTTTTCGTTACCCTCGTGCTTTCTTTTTCTTATACGTCACCCCATACAGTGGCTAACCCTTGGTCTGGCAGGCGCCATACACGTGTTCCCTCTTCACGATCCCCTCCCCTTAATACCGTGCGTGTGCTGTTGCCCTCGGCACCCTCTACTTATGCTGCTCTTAACCCTATCTGTTCCAGGCTCTACATCTTCTCTACAAATGCGCTTTTCCTGTAGGAATATAATAGAAGAGAGAACACTTGTAGTAAAACGACACAGCCTGGTGGGGATTGGATAGTGTTAACCTCTGCCCGTCCCAATGCGAAGCCTGCCTCTCGCTCTGTTTGCGCGTTTCGCCCTCAGCTGTGCCGCGTGCTTGTCTCGCTTTTTTCTCATTTGTACCGGGGGTGCAGACTAGGGTGCCATAGTCCGACTCCTGGGCTTCGCCAGTTGTTGACTCCGACTTTTACCTGCGGCTTCAGGCGGGCATGATGCACGCGGCGCATATAACCCACCACACTTTTTACTTCAGACTCTGGCTCTTTGAATCCGAAAAATGCCCTACTACTAACCGACTGTCTCTTAACAAAGCAGATCCACTTTCTCCGACTCCTGGTTCCTGCCAGTTTGCGACTCCGACTCCTGACCCCCCAAAATTTACTAACTCTTATCTCAGTCTCGGTAACTCTGGTTGTCAGGATTTCGTCTTTTTCCTTATACAGTACCGTTCATAACTAAGGGACAAATTTTCAAAGTTTATAACATTGCTTATATTCATCACACATACCTCATCTTTCGATGGTCAATAGTCCTTACGATGTTTATTAATGTTTGAAAATTTGAATCATGTGAAAAAGATAATAAGAAATTTATGAGTGAAAAACTTTTATTTTGGGATTTGGAGCGTCTAAAACTAAGGTACAAATGCATTCAAGTCAATATTCAGCAAATATTTAGACGAAAAAATTTAACGAAAATGCAAGAACGAACCTTGCTTTCAGTCACAGCAGTATATCGTCAACTACATAAACGAATGAGGTCTTGACAATTTTCGACACTAATTTTAGACCATTCCTCTTGAAGTTTCATCCACAAATCCTCAGTGTTGGTGAGATTTCTTGCCTTAGCTTTACACCTAGGATTTTCCAAAGCTTTTAAATAGGATGCAAAGCAGGACTTTAAGGTGGCCAATCTATAACTTCAAAGTCTACTGGTCAAGGTAATTCTTCACAGTCTTTGCCTTGTGGCAGGGTGCATTATCCTGGGTGAAGATAGCCCTATCAGCACCTGAAATTATGTTTTTATACACCTGAGCGTTCACACGGGTTTGTAAGCGAACGAGAGGCGTTGTCTCCTGACTTGAAAACATACCAAACACCACCACACTCCTGCCCCAAAATTCCAGTCTTTGCTGTACACTTTGCGCTTATTCTTTCACCTGCACGACTCTTAAAAAAGTTCTTACCATCACTTCCAAACAGATTGAATTTGCTCTCGTCCCTAAAAAACACTTGGGCCCAATTTTCATATGGCCAGATGACAGACATGCTGGTTTGCGTACTCTAATATCTTCATCTTGTTCTTGAAACTTACGAGTGTTTTCTTCAGTGGGCCTCGTGCAAACTAGCTTGCTGCTTGTATTCGTCTGGAGACAGGCTGTCGTGACACATTCACACATGTTGTGTCATACATTACCTTGCCTATTTCTGCTGAAGGACTTGAAACGGTCCTTTAATGCCATGCGCTGCATGAGCCTGTCCTCTCTAGCTGAAGTTTTGCGGAGTCTGTCGGTTTTTTAGGACTAACAATGCAGCCAGTTTCTTTATAAGACATCATAATTCTGCCCACAACACTTTTCGAACGGTTGACCCAGCCTCAAACCTCTCGAATAGTGCAATTTTTCTTCTATAACGTAATTACATCTTGTCTTGAGGAGTTATCAACTTTTTGATGTGGTGCCAAGAATTTCACTGCTGCAATGTTGACAAATATCCAACAAAAAACCTCTTTTCCAGTGGTAATGAAGCTGTTAGGATGACGTGTGCAATTTATTCTTTTTCGTCATATTTGTCCCTTAGTTTCGGACGTTCCAAATTTCAAACTAAAAGTTTTTCGTTCATTAATTTATTATATTTTTCACCTGATTCAATTTTTTTTACATTAATAACCATCTTAAGGACTATTGATCATCAAAAGATGAGGCATTTGTGATGAATAGAAACAAAGTTATAGACTTTTGAAACTTTCTCCTTTAGTTTTGGACGGTACTGTATGACGCAAGCTTCAGTAATTTTCGTTTATTTATTTCTCGCAACTCTTCTCTCTCTAAACACTTCTTTCCCATACACTTAAGTGTCTCCCTGTCCTTCCCATCCCCGTGTGTGTCTCGACTTGTCCGTCTCTCCCTTCTATCCCACACACGCTCGTTACCGATTATATTATTGGCCTCGAGTGGGAGCCCAGCAGGATGCGTGACTGCTGGTCATATTTCATCCTTTTCATTTCCCGGGCCCATGTGCGTGTGGCGGGGAGTGGTGGGGGGAAGAGCTACAGTAACAGAATCCTACTAGTTACTATCCAGCTTTGCTTACTTTGTACTTTCGGCATGGTACAGGGTGCTTGTACCTCCTCAATGAATTACGGGGCTGCCGGGCTACAAAATTACCTTGTGGGAAAGCGAGCCCCGTAGGCTGTGTAGCTCGGAACGCCTTCATGTTGATACAGGAGACGGTGCGTGTAGGTAAGCTACCACCACCTTTGTAGTCTCCCCTTAGGGTAGGGTAGGTAGAAATCGACTTTTTTCATTTCATGGAATTTCCATATTTTCTTGTCACGATATAGTTTTGTCGCAAAATATGTTCTCGTGTTTCGTTGGTATACTGTAGTCCTATTCTGCCATTAGATTATCTTAGAAATAAGCATGGCAGTGGACGCTTCCTTACCCATTGTACTCGTCTATGGACTTGACAAATGGAGTTGTTGCCACTTGCCACAAAGCGTTGATGTTCCATTACTATAGGTTAGATTCACAGTTTCCCTTCTTTCCGGATTTTTATGAAGTTTACATGATTTGTTAGGTATATTATGAAAAGTAAATGACCAAATGTTTGTTACGATCCATTTCTCTGTTCGTTCGTTTGTCACTGTTTTTAATTTTATGCTTGTTTAGCACAATAACTCAAAAAATAATGAATGGAACTTTGTGAAATTTATAGGAGTTGTTAGTAATGTTAAAGGGCATAAATGGTCGCCTTTTGGTGCAGATCGGTTTGTTCGTTTGTATGTTTGACTCGTGTTTGTCATAATGCTTGTTAGCTGCATAACTCAAAAATTTATGAACGGATCTTCAAAAAAAAAAAATTACTGAAGCTGCTAACACTATTGAAGGACACAAATGATTAGATTTTGGTTTTGATACAAAGAAAATCATAGTCTCAGAACCATTTTAATTTTCCGTAACCGTTGCATTGCTCGGCGGACGTATGCGCTCTCAGAGTACTCTATTCAACACTTTTTTTTAACAATAGTAACAGTAAACAATATTCATCACCATGACGATGTCCTTTCCGTCTTATCGTCCGTTGCGCATTTTGTTCCTCATTTGTCCACTCTGCTCCAATGATCCGAGCTCTTTCTTTTCACTCTTGGCAATCTTTTACTCCAGATTTACATAGCTTCTCTCCCCTCTATCGCGTGTTTGTAGCCGCTCTATTGAATTAATTTGCCTCTCGCTCATGTTCTTCACGCTTCGTATCTCCGTGTTGACTCGGCTGTTGCGTTTATCGTTTCCTCTCCATTTATCTCCATCAGCGGTCGCCTTCCTGCTCCCTCTTTATTTTTAATTCCGATTCCCCTCGACCGATATCATTCGTTTCACAGCTGATCTCTTTCCATCTCCCCCTCTTCTTGCGCTCTTTCGTTCTGTCTTTATGGTCTGTCCGTCCGTTTGTCCCCTTGCTCGGGATGACGCGCGCGCTCTCCCGAGGGGGAGAAAGAACAACAATTTATGGTCCGCAAGGGGTGAATTGATCAGCTCGTTCCATTAATATTTTCGTCATGACGACTCACTTTGGCAATTTTGTCGTAGCTGTGATGCATAGCAAGCTGCTGCTCTTCGTACCTATTGATATTACTCTACGTCCACCGTTACTCCCTCATTGAAAGTTTGGATGCTGTAGCTATCGTGCTTGTTATGGAGCTAGGCAACCCCAGGGAGCTTGTATAGGTTACCTCAGCCATTAGCTAGGCTTTCGGGACGTCTCTTTTTCGTGCCCACTTTGCTTCCTTCCCGATTTCATACTCCTACTTGCTCATGCTTTATCTGTTCTTCCTCTTCTTTCCCGACTTGCTGTTCCCATGCGCGTTGATCCTGTGTGGTGGAAACACCTTTGTGCATGGATTCCCCGTTTCTCTTGGCGTACTCTATGTCCCTTGCTCTTCCCTCTGTGATATCGTTCTGCTCGGAAACTGAGGCTTAAACTTCCTAACTATAACTAACAAACTAACTATCATGCTTGACATATACCTCCATTTTTTTCACTTTAGTGTGCTGCAGGTGCTGTTGGTACAAAGGCTTAATCCTTTCTTTACAGCGTTGCCTCCGTTCAATGTTTCAAGTAGTATAGGTATACTATGCCTACGAGAAAGGCGGATTAATTCATGAAAGAAAGGTTTAACTGAAAATATAGTACACAGAAACTGTTCTGCGAGTGTAGGGAAGCAGGGGTATAGTCTACCGTACTTCTTTTCTTTTCGAAACGTGGCCAATATTTCTGTCTCCGTTTTAGGTCTTCCACTCTACAGCGAAGTGATCGTTGTTATAGGGTGGCGGAGGTGGATGGCCGAAGTCAGACGGTGATTTTTTTTTTCAACTCCCTCCTCAAACCCTCTGACTCTGAAACCCTGGTAGAAGCTAATAATAAAAGGCTCGTGCGTTCTACCAACAGAGAGGCAGCACCAGCTCTCCCGCCGAGACCAAGTACCGACCCCGTTCCAGAACTCCCGACGACGCCCCACTCGAAAAGCGAAGGAAGGACTGTGATTCTAACCCCAGCCCTTCTGCCTCAGGTACTGCTGCTTTCTCGTGTAATTGCATTTGTCGAGATTAAAATGTATCTTTGCAGTAGCAATAGGTGTGCGTATATATAAGTTAATCTAGACACATTCTAGCCGGACCGATCTTAACCTATTTTTAACTGTTACCTTCCTGCACACCTCCTGTGAGACATTTCAAACCGTATCATACCGGCGATAATAAATTTCAATGCTGGCAATAGAGGGTTAATTAGTTTAGCTTAATACTCGCTTTGAGGTAGGTCACATACTTTACAGGGCCAACTATTTCTCTAAGTTTAGCGAACGTGTTTTCCTATTTAACATTTTCTGAAAATCGTGCTAGTTTGCGGTGCATTTAATGTTTTCCTAAAGTTAAGAAGTTGCAGTCTAATTTCGTATTTGTTAAAGTCAACATCTCATATGCGTAAGCTTATTCATTTTTCCTCGAACTCCGTCTGTCAAATTGATTTATTCAGGCACATTCAAAATTTATTTATCGCTGTGTGCTAGTGTATGTGTCGTTGTGCTTCAATGGATTTTAGATCTTCGTCATACGCTAGGCTTCATGTCGGGTCAGTGTGGTGGCCACTTCCATTCAGTGCCCTGCTCTAACCGCTCAACAAGGTTTGAAATTAGATGCACTTTCTGACCTGTCTTGAAACTTATTGACGAGTTCTCTTTCTTGGTAGAAAATGAAGTTGCTTAACTTTCGCAATGTCATGGACCTCTCGTTCTGTTAACTTGTTCGTTAGTGAAACATCATCATATTATAGATGTATTGTTGTACTGTTGATCTACATGACAGTCACGCTATAGTTTGTTTTCCTGCAATTTGTATTTTACCTGTGGAACCCTATTGATCTATTCATTGATTGTGTGAACCGCTTCGTTTTTTGCATTTTCAAGGTACTCCAACTTCCGTTAAGCCCTCCAGTTCCTCATCGGGAGCACCCACCCCCAATCATCATCACCACCACCATCCTAACAGCAGCAACAGCACGAACAATAGCAACAGCAGCAGTAGCACTAGTGGTGGCAGTAGTAGTGCTCCTAGCGGGCATCCTCAGCTACCACCCAGACCCCCTAGTTCCAATACCGGTCACGACAGTGACGGCGAAAAGAGTGATCAAGATCTCGTTGTTGATGTTAATGAGGTACGTCACACTTGACTCTTGTTTAGTTTAAATTTCTATCTATTGGGGTTTCAGCGTGAGGCGGGCGTGATGCCTGCGGCGCTAGTAGCCCAACCCACTGTAGTAATAGCTATTGAGGTTCTTCTATGTGGGCAATTCTTGTACTGGTTGTTTTGAAGTATTAGTAGAGTGGGCAATGTAAGATGCTTATGCTAAGGACCACTGTATGTTGGGTTCACCACAGGACGTCGGAAGCCCACATACCAATGGGGATCACCGGTTAGGCAGCGCTGAACTCAACGGGGCCGCTGGGGATAAGAAACCCGAGCGGCCTCCTTCTCAATCTTCTTCTTCATCTCGCTCCACACCGTCTCTCAAACATCCCAAGGAGGTAAGTAGCTAGTTGTTGTCTTCGTTTCGCTATCCCATGCACTCGCGTGGTGTCAAGTTCGTTAGTGCGTGGTGTGTCAAGTTCGACGCCATCGCGTATTGTGTCGCGAGCAGTCAAACTTATGACATAACACGTTGATTACAACCACGTCCTTACTTCAGGTACCATTACCATCGTATTGTAGTTAGCTCGTTTCTTTCTTGGGAAACTTCCATGGTGTTTCCTGTCCATTCAGTAAGTTCGGGCAATTTTTTTTTTATCCTGTTGGTACGAATTAGTTTCTTCAAGTCAGTACCTGATTGATTTATCCAAAGTTTTTTTTATCCTGTTAGTACGAATTAGTTTCTTCAAGTAAGGACATGATTCATTACCCTATTTTTTTATCGAAAGCTTCTGAGACACGATTTTTTTATCGGTTGCTGTAGTATTGTCACTTTTACAGTTTATTCTTGAAAGTGTTCAGCCTGATAGTAGGCAATTGTATTGTTGATATTGAGTGATTTTCGGGCACAATACTTGCGAAGAATCGCTTAGGCGCTGTAAAATCCTTGGATGCCATCGCCCTGTTGAATTAATTCAATATAGAAAATTTGGCGCAGCTGTACTTTTCCAGTTGGTTAAGTACCATACGTTCAGCCCTCGCTGTACAAAAGACAATTGGCAATATATATGTGCATGAACAGTACCTACATTTCTTAAAAAAAACTGTCATATACATTATACGAAAACAGTAACTTCGTTGGCGTTGAGATCTGCTTATAGATGAGTCTGAAAGTCATATTGTGGTCACTCTTTTCCTGTGTCTTTCTCACATTTTTTTTCTCTATTTGCGCTTCCATACTTGTCTGATAGAGCACAGAAACCAATTTCTATAAGAATGTACAGTATTTAAAACGTGTTTAGCGGCATACTAGCTGTCCGAGTGTCAGTTACTGTGCTTTAGTGTTTGTTATTCTGCTCATTTTGTCATTACCCATGTTAAGTTGTTTTACGTTTGGCAACTTTTGTTGTTATGATTTTATGTGGTTTTTTGATGAGTTGGTATTATGTTTTGAGTTGCTATTACACGATTTTATGCATTGTTTGCTTTTCAATGTTGAAGCTGGCGCAGCAACTTCTTTTTTTTAACCTCGGGTTCATAGCCACCGTGCAAGTTACGATTGATTACCTATCGGCAACTGCATCCATTTCCAGCAGCGCGCCATCCCTGCTGAAATCTCTGCCGCCCTATATGAAGAAGCTAAAGTTATGTATTAGCTTCTTGGGGGGGGCTACAATTATGTTAGGGAGCTGATTTTGCTGCCTCTTTATTTCAGCTGTATCGCGTTCAGCACGCTCAAAGATCGAGAAAACAACCCCTTTTGTTCCAAATGTTTTTTTTTATTGCTCTGAGATTTATGTAGATAATGATACAAATTTACTCTTGTCTGCATCGTAGGCAAGTTCATGAGGCGGTACTGTGGGATTTTTTCCACCTGACATCGTGGAAAGTTCCGCATCTGTTCGTTTGTTTTCGGATTCTGCGTAGTGAGCAAAAAATGATCATTTAACTTTGAAGAAGTTGCTGTTCCACCGTCTGTCTCCCTAATTTTAAATTTGTGTTTTGTGCGTGTGAACTCGGCCGGAAACTTCACAGACCTGTTAGTTTACTGTGACCTTACTACAGTTCTGTGCTGCTCGCAGCCGCTATTTTTGTCGGAACACTCAAGTCTTGGTTGCTGGTGTAGCTAATAGGTTGACATCCACAGAACTGTCACCGTGTTACTACGTTTCTATTACCGTGCATAACCCATTCCCATGTAGGATTTTCCCTCTTACTATAGCTCACATGATAGTTACTCTAAAATTCTCTTTTTTTTTTTTACATTAAGCAGCATTTAAAAAGTTCTGTGGGTCCCATCCATTACAGCGCGACATCGCGCATTGACTGAGCCCGGTAGTTGAACTATAACTCTAGTGGTAATAATAATAATGATAATAGTAGTATTAATAATTGTGTAATAACTCAGAGCGATCCTCGCGTTGGTACTCCCACCTCAAAGCCCCCCGCCACGAGCACCCCTACCTCCAGCGGTGGAAGTCTTACTACCTCCAACGGTCCCCTGAGTGGGGGAACCGCAAATGGGCCCTCATCTTCCTCATCATCATCATCATCCTCTTCATCCAGTAACGGCCCACCGAAGCCTCCCTTACCTGGGGGGTTGCCTGGAGGTCCCCACCTCCCCCACTTCCCACCCACAGGCCCACCTTATCTGCCTCATGGTGTGGGGGCCCCTGGACTGCCTCCCCACGCCATACCCAGACCTGACCTGCCCCCGGGGGCAGCCGGCCCGCCCTACCCTCCTGCGCCCCCCAACTATCACGTCAGACCTCCCCCACCACCAGTAAATATCAACTCACGCTTCTGTTTTTTTTTTTAGCGCTTAAAATCCCATTATCGGGCTCCAAGTGACCCTATTTAATCACTTCATCAACGTCCCGTTTTTAGAATTTGAGTTATTATTATCTAAATGTTTTTTCGACCTTCATGGTCAATTTCTGAAATTGCAATGGCTGTCAGCGTAATACAGTAGAAGAGGTTGAAGGTGTTCTAATATCCTCTTGTTATAATCTTCTCACTAAAAGTGTGTCGTGAAAAGGTAAAACTGTTTCCTTTGTAGAGGTATTGGGAAGTGCACGTGTCCCTCATAATACATGGCCACAGTCTTTGGCGTGCTGGGACCATTGACCTGTATTTACAGCCCGCAAATAAATTTTTTCAATCGGGTGGAGGCCCTTTTTTAGGGACTTCATAGTCCCATTAAAAAAACACTGATTGTATTTTAATGATATTCCTTGGATTATTTTCCGTATCGAGGATAATATGCGTGGCTGGTGAATGTTATTGCCCTTGACAGTTGTCTTTTATGATGTCCTTTCATTCGAAACTCTGAATTTTTACTGAAGTTTGACCCATTGTATCCAGTAATAATTCAAATTCAGAGAATACAGTTTATGAAGTGATACAAACTAAGGTCACTAGTTGCCCGATGAAGGGGTTAGTTACCTATTTAGTGCTTGATATTTTTATCCTCATTTGATGTACTTAGTTGACGTTTTCATGAACTCTTCAGATCTTACCATTTATTTTTGTGTTTATTCAGGAGTTATTTAGTTCTCACTAACTTTTAGTTTTTATTCCTACTGTACAATTATTTCTTAAGTTATGGCTTGTTTTGTATATTTTCATTGTAAAAAAAATCCTTACTAGATCATTTTTTACCCCTAATGTGGGTAATTACTATATTTTTATCATTTTGCTTGCATTTCTTTTCGTAGTACCGCTAATTAATGTGTTTGTATCTTTTTGTTAAAAAGAAACATTTCATTCCTTCCTTCGATCCTGTCTTTCAAGTAACCATGTTATCAACACTAATTATTCTAGTTTCATAACCTAATATTTATCATATCTAAAGTTTTTCACTTGACACCATTATAGTATGCCCTATTAATTTTCATTCCAACATTTTCAAAGGCAATTTCAACTTTTTTAATTGACCCTTTTTTATTGTCTGCCCTTTTCTCAAACACTTCCACTTCTCAGTCGACTCCGTTATTTTTTGACCTGCCATTCTAGTTTTTCCACTCATTAGGTATACAGTACCTACCGTTTGTTGTTATTTTTCATCAGATTTTCCCTAAACTTCTCACTTCCACTGCCTTTTTATCCCTGCCTTGTAGCTATGCTTTTTGTTGTTCTTTAATTCGCCCTCTAATTCATGAGCAGCACCTCATTCTTTCACGCCGCTAGTCATAAGTTCACCTTTTTTGCAACTCGTAACTTCTCATTTCAACCGCATCTCTCTCACCTGCACTGCCCTTTATTACTCATTCATTTCCCCATCTCATCATTACGCCCGTGCTGTACCTCCGTGTCCCTATATCGATGCAAGAGACGTTATTCCTGCAGTTATTCTTGCTTTCCCTAATTAATCACCAGTCTCGCATTACGCACGACCAAGTAGGGAGCGACTTGCTTCATGCAATGCTACACCTTTTCCAAACTACATACATTTAGGGACAATTTTCCGTCGCCCTCAATCTGTGGTCCCCAGAGTTGGCGGTAACACTTCTTTTATGCGTTAGGAAATCTATGTAGGTGGGGTAGCAAGGCAGACGTTCTGATAATAAAATCAGTCAATACCAAATACATATTCCTAAGGGGAAAAGATGTGCATATCGGGGGAAAGAGGCGTTATAGAGACACACACACCTGGAAGCTATAGAGGGCGCCAGCGTGCGTAAGTTGGAGCGCTGTTGGTCTCAATTAGGGCTGCATGCTTCAAATTTACGAATAGACCAGACTACATGGTGCTTTCTTCGTGTCTTTTCTGTTCTTTAAGACTTGGATGACTGTGGTACTTTTTACTTTTTTGTTTGCTTCGCAATTTTTTTTTTTTTTCTTAAATAAGGAAACTTGTTCATTTTTATTCTGTCCTTCATTGCTTATGTATTGGCTATACTTTTGGCATTTTTCATCGCTTTAATGATGCCGATTACTGTTACGACGTTGCATGGTCTTTCCATGTGACATTTTTGTGGCTTTATACCGCTTTTTGTGTTATGCCTCAAATTTATCACATAGCTTCATTTCTTCATGTACGTTTATTGTGTTAGTTTTCCTTCATTTCTGTACATCAACCTTCAATACGTGCTTCTCCTTACCGCCTGATTGATAAAAATGCTTTCAAACGAGGCTCAAATATGTAGTTATTCACTTGGGAACGATTTACCTACCTGAGTGCATTACTGCATTGAACTTTTATATTTCTTGGATCTAGCCCTAGGCATATATATACTGTATATTATCCCCTTAATAATAATATTATTAATTCTAGAACACGAACGGCATATTCCTCTAGGCAGGAATAAGGTATCGTGCACCCTAGACGAGCGTTATAGAGTAAATGTCGTAAAAAGAATTGAGACAAGGGGCGTCAAATGAGCTTAGACGATACTGAGCAGTTGGGACTCGTATACAAATTCGCAACACCGACGACTCTTGCTTTTGAATTGATCCGGTGCCCTTTTTTTCGTGAACTCGCTCTGGGCAAAACAAAGAATTATTATTAGAATAGTCAAAGTTAGAGCTCATTGCAAACTACAGTTGTGGAAAAACGTTTTTTAATATAGGTATTCCTTTTAACGGTTCAGTAGTAATTACTGCACCAAAACTTTGAGTTCGTATGATAGAAACAATACCCAACGTTTGCCGCAGTGGTGAAATGTCAGTTAGAACTGTGCTTACATTACATGGAAATTACACGTACACATTGAAAATGCCAATGCTACTGGCCATTGAGGAAGCGCTTCTGAAGATAAGATAAAATTACACTTTCACTAAGGACTACAACACCATCAGAGAGCAATCCTTTCATTTAGAACTTTCGCCTGATGCTAGTTTTGCTTCCTTCATCATCTCTGTCATTCCAAAGATAAAAAATCTGTCCTTCTTTGCGTGTCCAACTTGTGAGATGCGATTGATCCTCGTTAGCCCTGTGCGAGAAGACCCTCGTGCATGGGTTCCCCGTTGCTCTTGGCGTACTGTATGTCTCTTCTTCTATTTAGATCACAGTATCCGCTATAGCTATGGAAGCTAAACTGGAAATTTAAGATGATGATAATAATAATATTGATGAGTATTGCTTACTTTTATCCTGAAACCCTGTCCCCCGATCCCCTCTCCTCTTTCTTGTCCGACTTGTGCTAATTCGCATGCGTATCCCTTTCCTCCTTCCTCCCCGTACTACCGTCTCTCTTCATTTTCCTGTCTGCCGTCACTTACAACTACTTTGATCATTATGATAGATTAACAGTTGGTAGGGATAGATAAACTGCCAGAAAATGACAGTAACAATACTAGTAGTAAAGCGAATAGGCAGAATTTTGCTTTCCTCATAAGTACAAATGTTGATGATTACTCAAGTGTAGTGCAGTTGTTAAACCCATTTGTTTAATGGCGGCCTATTACCTGTGACCTCAGGTGTCCGGCTATGACCCTCACGGTGCTACTCGCGCCCCTTCATCTTCCCTCGCCCAGAACGGCGCACCCGTCAATGGTACCAGCGGCAAACCGTAAGTTTAGAAACCATTATTTTCGTAGCTCACCCTTTACCAGGCAAGTGACCGTTTATGGTTACTTACATATTACCTACCATTCATCCAAGAGCGAATTTCAGCCGCCCACTGAAGAGTTAACCCTTTACTGGGCGAGTGACTATATATATGTAATTATTTCCATAGTGCTATTCCTAGGAGAATGGTTTTCTGCCGTCGGGTAAAGGGTTAATATTGTTTTGTCAAACATTGCTGATTAATCCCCAACTTATGAAGTAAACTTTGATTTGTCACATGTATTGCTCAACAAATACTGTCGCGAAAGTACCAGTTCGCGTTAATAATCTCAACTAGATCTAATTATCAAGTCTTTTGTGTAAGTTTTATGTTTTGGTTACCATACATGGTAACAAGCTGGAAATAGCCGCCATCGTGGGCTGGCTACCTGTTGTGCGATAACACGAGATATCTCGTAGGAAATCCAAATGTTCTTTCTTAAGCCTTCGGAAATCTCAAGTTTGTACTTGAACAGTTGATGAAAAGTCAACCGAGCCTTCCTCTCCCTCCTCCCGCTATACTCCTGAGGTTCCCTATCAATTACCTTATTCTTACATTGGCTTTTTGGGACATCATTATTTCTGTCCCCAATTTATTTCCGTACTTCAACCCCACTGACGATCCTTTTCCGTCTCTTTCTCCACTTGTTTTCCCATGTGCAGATGTCTGCTGTCCGTACGTTTTAAGTTAGCCTAACATACCGCGTTTTTCCCGTCTTTTTCTCTAATTACCAATGTCGTTTGGCTGCAGAGGCCCGTTTCCTCCCTATGTCTTATGATTTTATCCCTCTGCTTGTTATTCAAAAATACCCTGTCTGTTTCCTCTTGCGCAGCGCGTATAGTTATCACGTAAACTCCGAGGGTCAGGTTGGCCCTGTCCATTTCCCCCACGACGCACTCATGGGCCCCGGCATCCCCCGCCACGCCCGGCAGATCAACACCCTACACCACGGCGAGGTGGTGTGTGCCGTAACCATGAGCAACCCAACCCAGTATGTCTACACCGGCGGCAAGGGTTGCGTCAAGGTCTGGGACGTGGCCAACCCTGGCAGCAAGAGTCCATTGTCGCAGCTCGACTGTTTGGTGAGTTTGCCCACTCTTGATGTAATTTCCTTTGGCCTTTGTGTGCTTTTGTACTATTTCTGTGACGCAGATTGTGTTAGTTGTTCCTTACCTTCTGCCAGGCACGGATTGTTTCCTGTTCAAAGCGTTTGTTCTGTCTTTTCCTGTGCCAAATTACACAGGTTTTATCTTTTTTATTAAGTGTATCATGGTAAATTTTTTTTCTTGTCTTCCGCCGGCAGCAAAGAGATAACTACATCAGATCGGTGAAGCTGCTCCCTGACATGCGAACTCTTATTGTGGGGGGCGAGGCCTCGACACTCAGCATATGGGACCTGGCCACCCCGACCCCTCGTATCAAGGCTGAACTTATATCCTCCNATTTTTTTCTTGTGTTCCTCCGGCAGCAAAGAGATAACTACATCAGATCGGTGAAGCTGCTCCCTGACATGCGAACTCTTATTGTGGGGGGCGAGGCCTCGACACTCAGCATATGGGACCTGGCCACCCCGACCCCTCGTATCAAGGCCGAACTTATATCCTCCGCCCCTGCTTGTTATGCTCTAGCCATCAGCCCTGACTCCAAAGTAAGTGTCATATTTGTGTAGTAATTAGACTACCTGCGCCATGCTTTTATTTTTATTGATAATAAAAAATTCGTACGAATGACTCATCGACCGCTATTACAGCGATGGCGTCAGATTTAGGCCTAGCTTAACGTAACCGCATGAATGTCACGAATCGCGTTGAGTGTAGCGAGAAGTTCGATGCAAAATCAAATATCAAATTAACGTACGTAGCTATAAGTAGAGTGAGCACGGATTCAAGCTGGCAATAAATTTCCTGTCGAACTTGCAGTTGGTTGAATCAAAGTCTAAGCTGGCAGGCGCTATACCATATTTAGGATGAACAGAAACTGGTGTCAAATGCCTTCTTTTTTTTTCCTTCATTAGGGACTAGCTGTAGCTAGTCCTTTTTAAAGGTAACCAAGGGTTACTATTGAACCTTACTCTTCGCTCCACAAGTTCCATGGTGTGTAACCCTGGGCGTCCCCTCCTCTCCCGCAGGTGTGCTTTTCCTGCTGCAGTGACGGCAACATCGCTGTATGGGATTTGCACAACCAGACTCTCGTGAGACAGTTCCAGGGACACACGGACGGCGCATCTTGCATTGATATCTCTCCTGACGGCACCAAACTTTGGACTGGGGGTTTGGACAACACCGTCCGCTCCTGGGACTTAAGAGAAGGCAGACAACTCCAGCAGCACGACTTCACCAGTCAAATCTTTTCACTTGGCTTCTGCCCCACCGGCGAGTGGTTGGCCGTGGGCATGGAAAGTTCGAACGTTGAAGTTCTTCACGTGTCCAAACCTGACAAATATCAGTTGCATCTTCACGAGAGTTGCGTCCTCTCTCTTAAATTTGCTGCTGCTGGCAAGTGGTTCGTTTCTACGGGCAAAGATAATCTACTCAACGCCTGGCGAACTCCTTTCGGTGCTTCAATTTTTCAGGTAAGTTACCCACTAAGTTAACTTTCTGCTGGCAACTTTATATATCTGTCATTTGTATTAATTCCTTTGCAGACGAGTTACATTATTGCGGGATTTTGACGAGAAGAAGTTGACATTTCAATGCACGCTTGTGGAAAAATACGTAGAGTTGATATCTTTAATAAGGATGCAATTTTTGACAAGTTGTACCGAATAGTATGGAACCCGAAACAATAAATGCAGTACTTTATATGCAAGTTTTTTTAGTCGCATTTCTATTTTTATCTGTGGAGAAAAAAAAATCCTAGAGCTCGTGCGGGTAGTCCTTGCTACATAACGTGCTGTGCGCAAGAAAGACAATCCAATGGCTTAAATAAAATTTCCAAAGTAGACATTTCTACATCTATAAATTTTACTTTGCTAACTGATCTTGCGATATCGACTAGGATGAACTTACGCAATGAAAAATATATAAGTAAAGAGACTTTTTACGTTCTAAACCAGGGGTTCCCAAACTGGGGTGCATGGTACCCCTAGTGGCGCGAGAGGACCATTCAGGGGTGCGAAATACAGTTTTGTTTCTCAGTCATTCACAAATTCACTTGAATTTATGACACAAAAAATAGTATGAATTTCGTTTATCATCATACGGGTACTAAATTTTGTATGAGAGGGGGCGAGAACGTGTTGGAAGTTCTCCAGGGGTACCCGGCATAGCAAAGTTGGGAACCACTCCTCTAAATCTAGATTTTTAGCCGTCATCAGTAACTGAGATTTTGGTTTTCTTTCCCTTACAGTCGAAGGAATCGTCTTCAGTTCTCAGCTGTGACATTTCTGCTGATGATAAGTATATCGTGACTGGATCGGGAGATAAGAAAGCTACCGTTTATGAAGTTATATATTAAGTAAGTATGCTTTGTGGTAGCTATCTACTCTACGACCTAGCCATTGAGGACAGTATTCCATGCACTTCCGTGGTCCAATTGTTGATTTCCTCCTCGACTTCTTTGTTGCGCTTTTCCAAGTTTAGGTGGTTAGCGATCTGATTTGTTCTAGTTACCTCTTAGTGGTCATGTTGATTGCGGCAGTACTGTTGTGCGTGCATGTGGAGATGCCCTAACGTTAGCATTGAAATAATGGGGGCAGTTCTCTGCATTTCGAGCGCAGCTGCCGAATCTACCCATTCAAGGGGCGCCGACCCCTGGAGCCAGCCGATGTCCTATTCCCTGTGGCTCCCTAAACTCGGAGAGGGATTGGTTGGAACTAATCGATGTGTGCGTTGTTTCCTTATTGAACTGCGCGTTCCTGTTGATAGGTAATTGTAGACAAGATTTTCTCTGCATAGAACAATGTAAATCTTCCGACTCCTTGGGCCAGCGGGAATCCGACTCTTGATCTTGATTCCTCTTTCCGGAACAAGTTATAACACCAACATGGCAGTCCTGCTCGTGAGCGATCCTGTAGAACTATATTAGTTGACATCGCTTACGTGTTGGATTATCCTACCCACAATGTAATTCCTTCATCATATCTTTCTTGTTATTTGGACAAATAGGTTCGTAACTATCCGATCAAAACTACTACTGCCACCACTGTTCCTACAACTACGAGGTACTATAGCTGACAGGAAATGGACCAACCGGCCCATTTCCATTTAGCAACCGGGGCTCACGCTCCGACCCTCTATGTACTATAGCCGTTATGTATTGCCACATATAGCAGTGGTCCTGTCAATGAATAGGTAGCTATCGCCGAAACTGGTTCGTCGCGTACTGAATTACATGCATTTTAGCATGCACAATTTGTTCTTATTTCGCGTAGCAGTAGCAGTGTTGATTCATACACTGCCGCCGTGCGATTCGTCATGTTGTATAAAGTTTGTTTACTCATAGGTGTAGAACTCTTTGGCTCTGTGGTCTATGCTCTGGTGAAGAACTGCTGCAACAAGTAGTGCATCACTGTTCACCTGTTGTTTTAATCTCCATTTGTGGACGAACAAATCTATATAAAGAGATAATTAACAAGGGGATCTGTAGTCGCGTTAACGGGCATGCTGTATTGGCTCTGATAGATGATCACTTAATGTAAACCTTTATATTTAGTAGGAACAGCACTATAACCACACGAGCCCGCTAATAAATTTTTTATAACATACTGCTGTTCTCAAATTAACTTGTATTACCCGGTTTCGGTTTTAGTGGGAGTTTAGTACGCTCAGAGAAATCTCTGTTACGGTAAGTTCATATTTATATTTGCCTTTTAAAAAAAAAACTTACTTTAGTTATTGAGCTATTTAGATTTACCACTTTTAAAATACCAATTATGGTACCCGTTCAGGCTGGCCCTTTCTAATCTCTTAATAACAGTTGTACATACGAAGACTTGCGTTGAAGATCGAAAGTATTCTAAATGCTGGATAGTACTAATACCGTGGAAGTTTAACTTTTGGTCTGACGCATGAGCAGTTAATTTAAAAAAACGGAAGGGAGTGTAAGCTAGCGATGTGTAATCCCACCGATTATTGTAGCCGTTTTTCGTACGTATATACACATTCTACGGGCTTAAGTGGTTAATACAGTTCAGAATAATTACTGAGTATTGGTTGACCTTGCAGCTAGGTACTGTCCTCAGCGAGTTACTTTAAACTTTGTTATACCGTACTGGCGAAATGCCAAACTTTAATGAGGAGCTCCAGCGTTCAGTAGAGCCTCAACTACACCCCACTGCTATCTGTGGCAATAATAGCGTTACTGCCCTAAATGACACGTCTGTAACATTTTCATCCTTTAAAAAATATTCATCAGTCTGCTACCTCGCTACGAAATCTTTACCCTGTAGGAATATAATGGGAGAGAAAAAAGTAGCAACTTATTAAATCAGCCTTGTCATAATAGTCAGTCCCTTCGCCTGCTGACAACTATATTCTCGTTTTCGCCTAATATTTACTTGTTTCAGATTTTGCCGTCCTTAGGCCTATTCCGAATAGGGTATTTTTGTGTGATTTCGTAAATGAAAATGGCAATGTCGATGAAACACGTCATAAAAATTGGAAATAGAAGTTTCTCCTTATTCGCCGTGGTCGATCTTTGTAAATGCGTGACAAAATACCGTAGGTATGTAAAATGCATAAGTGACTTAGCGATCATTAGTTATCTCCTAAGTGTACCTGAGTTGCTGATATAACCCTTATCAGCCTTAGTTTTATTATTTCATCCGTTAGAAGAACTCGTTTGTTCGATTAGAATTGTGCGTGCGTTACGGGTTCTGTGCTATTCAATTTCGAAAATTGTTCGACGTGGTGCAGTGACATCTTACTTAGTAAACACATGAATGTTTTCGACTATCTGTACATGTTAATTGTCTTTTCTTTGTTAGCGTCTCCCTTGAGAAAATTATTGTAGAAAAATACACTCTTAACACGCATACCCGCGCACAAGCTGGAAATTACCCGCTTTGGCGTACTCGTGTAGCACAGAAAGTACCATCTTTTGTTCTACGCAGGCACCCCACGGCAGGTATTTCCCGTTTATGCCCGGGAAAACGTGCTGATGTGGAACAGCACTTTTCTCAATCTCGGGAGGTATTTCGGTGTCAACGTATTCGATACGAAAGCACTCACTTGATGTTAGCACTGACATAATTGTTTTGTGTGCGTTTTGTGTTACCGCTGTTCTGTTATTTGATAACTAAATGGTGAACTAGTATTTGATTTTTCTTTTGAGCGTAGTTTTAGTTGAGCTGTTGCGGATAGTTGACCAGCAGTGCAGCCCGGCGGCATCGTGTAGAGAAGAAAAGAGATGGAAACGGGCGTGCTGCGCAGCACTGTTGCATCGTGCAATGCGGCCTGCTGGTACTATAGTGTTGCAGTTGCGCCATCGAGATCTTGCGTTCGCGCCATCACCTAGGAGGTGAATGCTCAGATTTTCAGGATAGCAGCGTCAGTGCTTCTGACATTCACAGTCCACTGTGAGCGCACTGATCTCACCAGAAATGGGGACGGTCGAGGCGTCACAATTGCCGTTTGAGCCTTCCATATTTGACGTCATGGCTCTGACAGTCTGTTCGACTGGTGCCTAGCAGGTAAGTATTTGCAGCGCGAACTAGCGCATGTGAGTTTCCCCATGGCTGAATAACGTTAATAGGTTAACTCACGCGCAGATAGCGCGTTAAGCCCCGCCCACTTCTGTGACGTCAGGTGAAGAGATTGATAGCAAACTGTGTTGATTAGTTTATACCTGTTACTTGCTCAATAAATACGGTGAGTGCGGGCTTCCATGAACAAAAAAAAGAAGGGTAATCATTTTTGCACGATCACAGCTGTTAACTGTGCGATGCATAAATCAGTTTGCAAGAAATAAGGCAATAAAATGTCAAACGAATAGGTTGACAGACCGAAGAAATCAATACAACAACATAGCCACGGCTTCCTAAGTACTGATATGGCTAATTTTATAATCATCTTATATCATTTTACCTTAGTACACTCCGCCATGAAAAATCACCGCGGAAGAACATGGCTTAAAGGAAAAAAACTACAGTTGCATACATACTATCGGTGGAGTATTAAACGCTCTAGAAGTAATTGGAAGTCGAAATTTATTAACTTGTGAAATTCGTGTTTTAAAGAGCTTTTCTCGTCAAAACATTGCGAATGATCAAAGGGAAGAGTGTGTTTTTCACTAGTTCAAGCTTCATATGTCGGTCGTTTAAAAGCGTTATTTCTTGTAATTAAAGTTTCCCCGTCAACAAAGCATTTTCTTTCCAGTTTTCGGAGAAAACGTAATTGTTAGGGCGACTAAGCTAGACATGCGTTCAAAGTTTAACATGAAAATTTTTGTTTCAAGTTCCATGACTTTTTTAAGAGAAATCAGCGTTGTCTGTGGTTACATGAAAAAATTTGGAGGGAAAACTGAATTACTCATAATTACTACGTAGTAGTTTTTCATTTTGTTCGGGTAAAAAAAATGTTTGAAGCACAGTTGATGTTACCTGTGAGAGCGAAAACTTAGTATATTATTAATATTGCTGCCAAAGCACACTTTTTTCGCTACTCCGGAGCTTTGGGAAAACGGAGAAGGTTCACCAAGTTCTTTTCTTCGGGTTCAAAGTAGTCATACATCAATCATCAGCCCATGCTACCGGAAATGTTGGTATAAATGAATAAGGTACTTGTGCAACACCGACGATCTTCTCCCCACCTGACGTCACACGAGCAGATGCGCAGAACCGTCTCAAAAAGGTCAAGCGATGAGTTAACCTGTTACGTTGTTCAGCCATGGATTTCCCTGCTGGGGTGTTTACCTTTGAATTAAATTCAAAGGTAAACAAGGGTGTGCTGGCCAGCACTCAGGAATGAGGTTAAACTGCCCACAGAGAAAGCAGTTTAATATAGGAGATTTTCGTGCGCGTACGCAATAAAAATTGAACAGCATGTATAATTGTTTTTTTTTTTAATGTTAGTACTGTTCAACCCTTTCGTCTGTGCAGAGGGTGACACATATGTGGTAGCTATAAATTTTATTATGATTATCTATTGATTGAAACGCGAAAGTAGCATCATTAAATAATGGGCTGACTGTGTCTGCATACGGTACACCTTCCAAGCAATACTTACCTTATCCCATCCACTATGATAAACGTGGCTCATGTGCAAGACCGGGATTTTTTCTATTAAAATTCCTACCCTTTTGCAATGATGAAAAATAAATTTCGAGCTAAGGCGAGTCATAAAAGTTTTTGTAAATACTGTGCCCCCTACGTAAATGGGCAAAGTCAAACTTCACTTGGGTACGTAATATGTTTGCTTGAGCGGAATCGCGCTCCCAGTGCCTTTAATATTCAGTTGTTGTTGATATTGCGTTCTTCGTCTTGAGTCTTTGTCTTCTTCCTTGCATGGTTCTTTTTTTAATTTATTGTTTACGTGTACGCGTGTGATTATTAAGTTATGGACTGAAGTACGCCTGTTGTGACTTATTTTGTTGTCAGTATTATCTGTACCTATTGAGTATTGTTGTACTTATTGCCGAGGTTGTGAAGTCGGAGATGGACCGACTCCTCGCAACCTCATCAATGTCCAGCCAATTACCGACTCCGACTCATCACTCCTAAGAATGCCCCTGTTTACCGTCTTTATCCTCCTATTCCATACGTAAATAAAAGACTATTACATCATACCACCCGCGCAAAACACGTAACCGTAAATTAAACATGCCCAATAAATAATTCACCATATATGGAGCTAGGTTACCTTAGCCTTTTGTGGGCGTACGGGTCGTCCTGTTCTCTATGCCCGCATTACCTTTTCCCCGTCTTTCCTGACTTGTTGCTGTTTTTTTGCAAAGTGTACCTCCATGCATGGGTTCCCTATTTTTCTCGACCTCGCAAATGCCTTATTTTTCCTTCTTGGCATGCGTACAGTTTCAGTGGCTGTGTAGCTCTTCCAGCTACCTACGTGCACAATACGAATATCTAATTTTTAAGAACTTGTAATTTTCATGATGTATTGATAAATTTTATTATTATTAAATTGTGAATATATTTTCTCCTTCGTAATTGATTGTCTGTCAGCTTTGTCTTAATTTTTCCATGTGCTTGAACGTAGACTATAATCGTTATTATTGAAACAATTCAGACTTACAGCTATAACGGTCTGCACTGAGGTCGTTCTTAAATTTTTTAACCATGATTTAAACCAAGCCAGTATGATACTCGTTTTGATGAGATGTTGTAGATGTTCTATAAGTTTTATCTATTTATACTTCATCCTCCAGTCGCGCTTTTGGTTCTGTCTCTTTTCTCCCCCAGTCGGGCTACTTAACTTCGGTTCTATTGCATTAATTTGTGGACGGATTTTTAGCAAAGCTTATTGTTACAAATTCTTCCGTTGCGCCCTTATCTTTCCTCGAAAAGTTTGCAGCATTCATTAGTAGATATCCCAATCGGATACTTACAGGCGGTTATCGAATATTACGCTATGCCTAGTATCTACTGGCATCGAATAATTGCCCATGAATTTCCGGTGGGGATAGTGTTTCTTTCACTTGATAAGGTATGTTATTAATCGAGCGAGCTCCTTGCCTATTTCTATTTTTTTATACGATACCCGCGTAGAGGAATTAACGTAGATTTTTTTAAACCGTGTACCTGTGGAAAGCCGACTTATCGAAAACCATAAAAGTATTGTAGCCTAAAACAAAACAAGGCCTATTCGTTGTTAATACTAGTGCTTATTGCGCACTTCTCATCGGCCTTCAATATATTGACTCCTCCTATATGGTACACCTATAAATAAAAAATAGTAATGAAAATACGCCGGTCTTGAGTACAAGTACTGTTTACTTACACACATAGTACGATCCAAAGCGGCCCAGCAGTTTCCCCTCTGTATACCTTCTCTTAGTATTATTAGTACAGGCTGTATTGTGATAATCTTGTACAATTGTATTATATAGTGCATAGATGTTAAGGCTTGTACAGTTGTATTATAGCACTGCAGTATTATACGAAGGATTTCTTCAATGGACAGCATCTGTCTTTCTTATTGTATACATCTGCCTCCGACATGTGAGGCGTATTTGTTAATATCATATTTGAACCGTATTCTTCTAACTTGTACTGTGGATAGCCGTGCGCTCGGGCGGTGAACTGAATGGGCTTTGGGTATAACCGTTAGGCAGCCCCGCGCACCTGTTTACACTCTCTTCTAAAACAGACTATGAATTTAATCCAACGTTATTATGATGGCTGGTATGATTATATGTGGTAAACTCAATATTTTAGGTTTTTTCGTATATTGGCCATTGTTCTGACAATGCCCTCTGCGGGCTTTTTTCTCTCGGAACGAGCCTGCAGTATGGGGCAATAGTTGCCACGTACAATTGGCTGTACGGTGTCAATTAACTTTCAAGTATTTATTTTTAACTGAACGACGGCATCTATGTTGTTTTGGGCAGCCTTTATAGTCCGCTAAGGATATATTGTTTAATTTTAACGTACGATCATAACGTAATTACCCTGCACTGTCTGTATTCGGGGTATTTTTTAAATTGATGTACGTTTACTGCTACATATTTCTAACGATGTTAAACGAGGACTTTCTCAGTTAAATGAAAATAGAAAATAATTTTTTGTGGAAATTCATTTGATTCCAGCGCTATTGAAATTACAAGCTGTTGAGAATTAACTGCAAGGAGCTTCGAATATAAAAGAAAATGTAGTGTTTGGATACGTTTGGCCCACACATGCATACTTTCACCGGCACTGTATTTATGTCATGTATTACCTCCCAAAATGACTTGAAGGTAACAGTTAGACTGAGAAATTAAGAAATTTTTCTTCGATTTGCGTAGGTTTTTGAACAAGGTGCAGGTAGTTCTATGCACGCCGCTCGTGTTCAGAGACGTTCCTGCAGTCAGGGACCAGTCGCAGAGCCAACTGCGAGTTGTCTTTCCACTGCACGTCCCCCGCAGATGAAAGGTAGTACGTTACGGTACTGAACTTTTGATATGGAATGGTGGCACTCACTCACAAGTTCCTATAACAAATGTTCATGGCAGCTCTTTTTTTTTATATATTTACCTGTGTGTTGCACCTGTGCTCTTTTGTAAACTTTTTTCTCCGCATCCAAAGATCAAGAGCATAGACTGTGTTCTACGTAACAATCTATCAACCTAAAAGTACCAGCATGCTTCGCACCTTGCTGTTATTTGCACGAGCAACCTACATATCTTATTTGGTGGTAATTCAAGGTAAAACCAAATTCGTCGGAATCAATCATGCGTTCCGTCTGCGAGAGGAAAGAGAAACAGTTGAACTGTATGATCATCTATTAATTCATATTACAGCGGCTACTTAACTTACTCGTTTAATTCGTTAAGTGCTCACGACTCAGTTTACTTGTATATAAAGTTCTCCTGTGCATCAATTGAAATACTGCTTTAACCTGTGGCGGTGTAGCTAGAGCTTGCTCATAACTCTGATTTTGGCTCGTAACCCAAAGCAGCACATCAAACGGGCTCGTGATACGGAAAACTCTTACATCGAGTCAAGTCAAAATATGTAGTCAGTGTACGTATCCTCACGCGTCGGTTCAGCGTTTCTCGACGTACACATGTTCATTTTTCCTTCCTCTCTTTGGATCACGTGCAGTGTAGGCTGTTGGCAGGGAGGGGTAAATTTGAACTGTGAATAGAAGAAAAAAATCATCAGACATATTTCTCTTCTGCTCATTGCCTGTTAATGTGTAGGAAGCTGTTACTGTGATGCCAGAATTTTGAGAAGCTCTGTAAGCTAAAAGTTTGTCAGTTTCTGGGGCGGCCAAAGATTTTGTTCGAGCAGCTACGACATGTGTCTAAAGTACAGTAGTTATACTTCCGTGGCATTTCTTCCGTGAAGAAACCATGCTTGCCTCCCTTTAATATAACTGCATACATAAGGGAACCAATCTTAAGTTCTGCATACTGCGGTATACTGTAATTAGTCGGAGTTAACGTACGTATGTGTAAGGTTGAGTTATAGTGTAGCATACACGTGTGGAATTTGTAGCTGTGATCTTTGTTGTTTCATGAAAAGAAGTCATGCCGTGAGGTGATGTCTGTGATCTGTTCACGATCATCGCCTATATACTATTCCTGACGCACTTATGTGTTCAGTGATACTTTGTGCATCCCAGTGTGAACCACGCACAGACACTCCTCTTGTGAAAATTTTAATATACTGTACTTCTTTTTAACTTTATCTGTCGACATATTTAAGCTGGGAATTGTCCCCGAAATTGTCCTTTATTTAACTTTGAAAAATTTTGTTGCGTTGTACCATCTTTTTCTTAATATTGGACAAGCAAGGGATATAATGCCGTACAAGTAGCATCTGTACTGATAGCGCCCTGGTTCTTAAAGATCCGTGGTTGACTGCAGCCGTATACTCCTTCGAGGCCAGTTGTTTTGGTACAGCAGGACGTTTAAAAATAGTTCTACCAATTAACAGCGACGAACGCATGGCTCTAGGATGGGAGACAGAGTTGGATGCGCAGCCACTACGACTGGTGAAACTAGAGCATGCCGGCTATTACCGGAGACTTCGACTTTCACCGCCGAGTTGTTTGGCGTGCGCACGGCGTTGCTCCTCATTGGGCACAACGATGAAAGGCACTTCACAATATGGATTTGCCCGCGGCAAACCGTGCAGTCTCCTGCCGTGACTATTACCCACTAATCAAGCGAAACCTGCGCGAGGTATGACAATGCCAATGGCTAGAGCAGAGAAATAATAAACTACGAACAATCAAAGAAACCGTTCGACAGTGGCACTCGTCAAATAGCGACGATCGCCGAATGGATGTCGTATTGTGCCGCCTACGTTTTGGGCACACGAGACTCACACACGACTATCTGCGGATGGCTCGTCCACAACCTTATTGTGATGACTGCGTCGTACCTTTCACTGTCTTGCGATTAATGGCCTAGTGTCCCACTTTTTCCGACGAGAGGAGGGAATACTATACGAACCTACATGGTCGGGGTGCCGACTCCATCCTCCGAGGAATGCTTTCTGAAGGACCTCGCGACCGATTTTATAGAAATGCCGTCAAAACCTTTCTTACCAGATGTAACCTCTATCATAAACTGTGATTAATCCATTACGATAAATGCAATCGTCAACTACGGCTCTGCCCGTTTCTTTGTGAATTACATATACTATATGGAAAATTAATATTTTTTTTAGTACTTTACAATAAATAAAATGTGATAAATTCCACGCCCTAGCGGCGCACGAGCCTGTGGCTAAACACAGGAATAGTTTGGCGCGATATAGGCAGTGTGCCACTGAAGCGCTAGTAAAGGTTTATACTACTACTACGAGGCTAGTTGGCTTATGTCTGCAGCACAAGCGAGTGCGCGTGGTTCTCCAAGTACCGTAAGGGGTGCGGTCAGGTTGACTTTACCTATACTGTCTCGTTCTGTCACGGGATAATTTTTTTTTTGCTTGGCGAAAAAGAGTAATCATGTTTTCAATTCAGTTTTGCAGTTTTGTTGCAATAAGATAATAATAGGCCCACAGTAGCAGCAGACAAAATAATCTGACATTGATCAGTCGGCGTCTGGGCTGCGTACTGCTGCGGGATTACTGACCTTAGCCAGCAATGGGGAGGGTTGGGGCGCAGATTTTCGCATGAAGCCTTCCGCCACTGGCGCCATAGCTCTAGACGATCTTTGGTCGTCTGCAGCCATAAACTCCTGGTGCCTGTTGGCCTCTATCTGCAACACAAGGTAGTGAGTGTGTGTTTCCCAGATGGGGATACGGTCAAGTTGACTTTATCTGTAGTGTGAATACAGTATTTTATATCTGTGGTTTGTCTACCTTAAATTAAGCATTTTTGATGGCGCACGGATGCCGAGCAGTGTTGCGCTAGTTTCAATAATTTACTTTTTGTTATTAACAAATTCTCCCAGTTCTTTAAGAATGCAATGAATTTTTTGTGCAGAAACTCTTTCCTCCTCACCGCTGTCAAAATTTTAAAAATACCATTATATGTGTATTTCGCTGTTGTTCTAATTACTACAGCACTGATTCAATTACACACAAAAAAAATACCAAGGTTTCTGCGCACCATAGCACCGCACGTACCTGAAGCGTTTCGCGCATTCCATTAATATCTATTTCTTAATTAAGCACGACGTGTTGTGACTTGTGGTTGTGGTTCTCCTACGATGAAGTTATATTTTTCTTATAATTTTATTCATGACTGTACAACAGGTTCTGTTGCAGCTTCCAGCGCAGCCGCTAGCGCCACCCTTTATTTTGTCATGTTCATGTAATGGGCATTGGCCAATACTGGGTTATTACGTTTCAAATATAAATCCGTAGTGGACGTTAGGAGAGAATTAGGGCATTACAGGCAGCTGTTGTCTCAGTATTGTTACAAATGAGTTGCGTTATGGGTTGTGGACGAATTTTTTTTTTTATCTCAAGATAGAGAATTTTCTCGTTTTTAAGAAAAAACAAACGCAAATAGGTAATTGATTGTATCATACGAGCGAAATGATAGTAAATGATACAAACATGAGTAAATGACTTTGAATTTTCCCTTCGTTGCAACGAAAGTGTTCCATTTTTGTACTAGGAATGAACTTCTTTTTTGTTAAGAGATGCAGTTCTGTATACGTGTGGACATTCTAGAAACCTCTAGAATTTTGAAGCTTCTGGAAGTTTCCAGAATGTTCTGGAATTTTCTAGAAAATTCCAGGAGCTTTAAATTTTCGGTCAGCTGCTAGAAACGATGCCGCAAAGAAACGAATTGGCCTTTGTTCCAATGACAAACCGTGCCATAATTTAGTTTCTTGTTGAGCAGGTATTGTTGAAAGGTTAAGAACAATAGATGGTCGTGACCAAGTCTAAAAGTTTTCACTCGCATCTTTTGCTGTCTAAACGTATAAACTTGAATTATTATACACAATAAACTCAGTAAATTTCTTGAGCACATCTCCTGCCCTCTCTTTCTGAAGTTGGAGTAAATCGGTGCCTTCTAAATTTAGAAAAAAAAAAATGATCTCCCCAATTACGCTAAAGTTTCTAAAAAAAAAATGCGTCAAGGACAAAAGTGCCTTAAAATCCCGTGCATTCTTGTGCACCGACGGACAAAAACGGTTTTAGTACGCTCTACACAGCACGGGAAGGAATGCTGGTTTGGGACATCACATTTCTCTGTACGCAACATGAAGTAGTTTTTCCGAAAGTCATTTCTTCAAGAAGAAGAACATTTATTTCTCATTTGGATGTTGTGTGCAACGAACAAAATGGAATCGTCCAACAAACACGAAGGCGTTTTCCTAGTTTTCGTAACAAAAGAAAATAGTACATAAAATAATTTTTCGTACCGTTTATAGAAAGGAAACGCTGCATAAAGGGTTTTCTACATCGCGTTACTTCGGGAAAGATGAAAGTTTGCACGTTTAGTACAACACTGCCAAGGCAGCAAATCAAAATAGCATTAAAACGCTTGTGGAAACTTTCATCGTACAACTGGCAACCTCTAAGGCCAGGTTCACACGTCATTCATATAAACGCGTTCGCTCATCCACTCGTCCGAACGCGTTACTGTGCCCTAGAAATAACGGAAAACTGCACCGTTTACTCATTTTATTTCACCCCAAATTTGAAGAGATAATCCGTAACTTGCCAAGTAACGCTTGCAAAGGAAACTGGTTGGACTGTTAACATTCTCATAAATTTTGGGGAGGTACAGAAATTTGTGTCGACAACGATGCTCGAAAACTTTCGAACAAGTGGATGAGTGAAGAATGCTTTGATATGAATGACGTGTGAACTCGCCCCAAAGAAAGACAGCCCAAAACAAGCATGTTTAACACGTCACTAGATACAACGCACAGTGTCGACAGTCGGTTATATTGAGTAGGCGCTACAATGGCGATCTGAGCTCACAGAGGAAGAAAGAAGGGACATGAAGTATGTTGATGGAAACGTGGAACCCATGCACGAGGATGTACCCACACACGATCTACGCTAATGAGAACTGTACGTCGGGAAATAAAGGGAACAATAGTATAAAGCGTCAGTACGAGTATGACAGTCGAAGGAAATGAAGTGGGCACAAAATATAGCTGTCCCGTTAGGTTACCCGAAGTCGCTGCTCTCCCTAACATAAATGGGCGAACCTATAATAATTATATTCGAGAAACAGGAAATTATTATAATGCTAGTTTATACCACGTCAGGCATAGTTCGTTGCGATATAAAGACAGGAAGAAAGACAACATGAGGTGCGTAAAGACGAACTCCACTATGAGACCACACTCGCGAGCACCTAGTACAATTTCAACAGAAGGTACATAAGAACGCCCGCATATTTTAGCTCTTCGGTAGCGCGTTTGTTGGCGCATATAAATCCCTTTAATAGCAGTCATTCAAGCAACTGACAACTGGCACATTAGAGAGCTCATTACATGGGGAATTTACGATGGACTTCAATTTAACGCAAATTATTGAGCTTGACATGAAAGGAATCGAGTTGGAGGAGCTCGGGGGAGGAAGGAAGGAAGAACAATCTATTGACATTGGTGTAGCACCAGGTGACTTATAAACCTGTAGATGTTTACACAATTGTAGTGTGAAAGTAATAATGACGCCACTCTCTTGCTTAAATATAAATTACATAATTTCATTATGTAAGAAAAATTATGCTATGGTATCGGGTAAGTACAAATTACGGCATTATACTGCATAAATAAAAACTATTAATTGTCTCGCTATCAATAACTGGAGAACGATGGAAAAAATATTGGGATTCCATCAATGTCATACTACAGTTGAACCACAACAAGAGGTCTAACCCAACTATGACCTATGTAAGCCATACAAGTTTTCCTCGAAAACCAAAACTTTTATTTTTGTAGAGGTACAGTCGTATCACCTGGAACTGAACACAAAGATATTTACTAGCGTACACAGATAGAGTGATGTATGTAATCGCTACAGGGTCAGTACACGACAACTGTGGTGTACACATGCCTCTGTCGATGGAGTTTATGCTCTGTATCAACTGCAGCAGACTATACAGTCTAATACAGACCATGCGTGTAAAGAATCGGAGCATTGCCTTGTCTAGTCTTGCATAGATAAGACCACTTTCACTGCGGGAATTCAACAGTACATGCAGAATCCCATTTATTCGCTCAATTATAACAGTATAACCAACAGTACATAAATGCAGTGCATGCAGAACCCTTCTATTCATGCAGTTAGAGCGTTGCATCGACAGAACATAAATGCAGAGCATGCAGAAACCCTTCTATTTGTGCAGTTAGAGCATTGCATCAACAGAACATAAATGCAGAGCATGCAGAAACCCTTCTATTCGTGCAGTTAGAGCACTGCATCGACAGAACATAAATGCAGTGCATGCAGAAACCCTTCTATTCATGCAGTTAGAGCGTTGCATCGACAGAACATAACTGCAGAGCATGCAGAAACCCTTCTATTTGTGCAGTTAGAGCGTTGCATCGACAGAACATAA
>LQNS02278074.1:7749928-7787683 GCA_001587735.2 Parhyale hawaiensis
CCACGTGTACTTTTCAGTACTCACCACTGGGCCAGGCCCTCGTACCAGGATGTTGCGCAACACATATGGCATCTCCAGCATACTCACGACAACGTCGGGACCTTCTCTGGCGACCGTCGGTCAGTTCCAGGTAGCAGACTTATCTTTCTTTCGTAAGCCAAGCGAAGTACTTCGAAGAATACGCAGCTTGTCGACCTGCCCAAAAAAGAATGGCGGCATTATCACTCTGCATTTCGAAACAAGTTAAAAATATACATAGAAGTGCGTTTCGTAATCTACATGTATTTTTAATATTCGTCGTTTTATGTTTAATAGAAGCTCAAGAACCAGTAATGTTCTTTTTCTTCCTTGATTAGTGTCTAAACAGATTGCATATAAGTGACGGTACATCAAACCCGTACAGTATTTATCTGAATAGATATAAGTTATAATAGACTGACAGTAGCTATTGACTATACAGAGTCTCACATCATGTAGGCTAACAATGGGCATAAAACGAAATGAATCAACCATGTAGGATGAAAATCTGAGACAAGGTGTTGAATATATAGAACTATGCAGAGAAAAATAAACACGAATTCTGCATAAATGACAAAAGAAATGAAAGGAATTAGCCCCTCGTACATACTGAGAAATTCAACTGCAGATCCAGAAACGTATATATATATACATATATATATATATATATATACAAGCCCAAACCCTTACCAAAAACTATAATGGTTATACGAATAAGTAAAACAGTCGGCCGATATGTAAAGGGTATATCGTAAGAAAATGAACCTGGACTTGTAAATTTAATGACTCCGTAAATAATTAATCGACATTACGTGTAAGTATCGCCGACCCATCAAAATTACTAGAGTACATGCGAATAAGGACCTGCTCATGATATTCACTATTACCGTATCAGTTCTACCTAAAAATACAAACTATCTGTATATTAATTACCGATTTGTTAACAAACAGAGTCCGGTTTTTTTCTTTTGTTTGTGAACCACTTTTTATATAAGCAATCATAATATAAACTGCTCATAATGGCAGGTTTGTAAATTAGGAAATCTCAATATGCAAAACTCATTTGCAAACTCACGGGAGAGAACCAGCTCTGTGACTGCACAAGCAACGAAGGTGGTGTGAATAACATCGCCTGGACCGCGCCCGAAGACGCTCAATTGTTAACTCAAGGTAAGCTAAGAAAGAGACAATCTGCTACATAAATATGCGTGCAATTACCTCTCACCTGACACTATCAACTGATGAAGCGAGATTATTTTGTTTGCACACCGTATGCAATATGCTCAACCACAAGAATGAAAAATTTAGTCAAGTGGTCAGCGAATTTTTGTATAAGCAGAGTCCCATGATGATTAAATGAACGAGTTTCCTCAGCTCTGCGTCCGAATACGTTTATTGCGGTTGTTCAAATAACACATCAGAGCAAAACTCTTAGAGATCCCTTTCTCCGTAAATCTGAAGAGATATCCAGAAAGATATTACTACGACACCATCATATTTTCCGAGCAAACTGGTTCGATGGCTAACATTTCAATACATGTTTAGCTTACGCCTAATGTGTTTAGGAGGGTTAGACAAACAATCATACGACTATCCAAGGAAACTCGACTAGTTTACCATCGAGTGAGCCCTCCTCTACCTATAAAAACCCGAATCGGGAAACTAGAAGTTACATGGTTCTTTGACATAATCTGAAAGCATGCTCATTACACTACTTCATTTTCCAGTCGCACATGAGTAAATTACGTCCCATCACCAATAATTACTGTACACTCCTAATTAGAACTTGTTACGGAGAACAATTTCCACAAACCCCGACGCCGAAAACTTTCATTTAGCAAATTCTTGAACTCAATTTTAACTTATTAACAGCATGCCGGCTTTGTAAACCAACTTCTAAAATTGTTTACGATTAGGGTGAGAAAAACTACGCCGAGATAAAACAGATGCTTTGAATTTCTAACAGGTTGCTTCAATTTTTTTTCGGTTTGATTACATATAGAATGTAGCAAATTTTCGCACTTTCTGTAAGACGAAATCCACATTCGATGAAGCAAATATTTGTGTATTAACCTATACCCCACTTTCCTTTCGCCCTCTCACTTGTCAATTTATCAAATAGGGGTAAATAGATATACACTCATATCATCTCGTATGTTTCTCTCCACATAGTGAAGATTTGCAGCTCTTATTAATGTTAATACATTTTATACAGGACCAAATATAACATTAGTTTCTATATATGTAGTAAGAAAAACATTGCCCGCAACATCATTTATGAAGTACGCAGATCCTTATAGATTAATCATCAATTTTTATAGGAATAGCTAGTACAGATTGCATCCTCCATATCGAGGGCTTAGAGCCAGAAGTGGCTATGTCCACTTTTGGTGAAATCGGGTTCCCTTCACCAAAAGGGTGCCCGTGAGACTTATTTTTAGTGTCATTAAGAAGAGATTTAGCATGAAAATATACACCATAGACACCCGTAACAATAAAAATATGCCTCACGGGCACCCACTTTGTGAATGGAACCCGATTTTGCCAAAAATGGACATAGCCACTTCTGGCTCTAAACCCTCGAATATAGAATATATAGTCGGTGTAAAAGGTGAGGTTGAAACCGACAGTAAATAGTAAAGTGTCGTTTTCCTTATAGGATGTATGAATAAAAATGGATAGGAGCATTGGGAATTATAGAGTACTCTGACAGCGCATTCCTCCGCCAAGCAAGGCAACGGTAACGAAACATCCAAATTGGTTCTGTAGCCCTGATTTCCTTTGTATCAGCACCAAAATTTAATCACTTGTGCTTTTTAACAGTAATAATAGCTTCTGAGATTTTCTGGAAGATCCATTTATGACTTTTCGATTTATTCTGCTGACAAACATTCCGGAAAACATGAGTCAAGCACGCAAACAAACCACCGGATCATTACCAAAATTTAATAATTTATGATTTCATTATTTCTATAAATTCCTGTAAATTTCATAAAGTTCCGTTATTAACTTTTTGAGTTATTTTTTTAACAAACATAAAACCAAACACAAATACAAACAAACATATCATCACAAAAGTTTGGTCATTAGCTTTTTGTATTATTCCAAACAAATCATGTATATTTCATGAAATTCCGTCCATAATTTTTTGAGTCATGGCTGAAAGAAGAAAGAGGCACACAAACAAACGAACGAACAAACAAACGGATTACCGCATCTTCACCAAAAGTTAATCATCTGTTCTTCCGAACATACCTAAGAATCCCTTAAAATTTCGTCAAGATCCGTCAATAATTGTTTGAGTTATCTTGGTGACAGAGAGGCAGACAGACCTACTCGATGAAAATAACCTCCTTGGCGGAGGTAATATCTTCAAACTATCTTCTGTAAGTAGAATCATAAGAAAATGGGAAAAGGGAATATCTCGCATTTTTGTTTCACGCGCAGTTAAACAGACAAAAGAACAAGTAAATTAACAGATTTTCATACCTAAACACTTCACCTGTAGGCTACGTGCGACTTGTGAAAATGTAATTGCATAAGAGATAAATCTCGAACTTTTCCCTGGGCTTTAAAGTAGAGAAAAGAAAAATCAGATGACATCGCTAGATTCCCATATCAAAATAACACGATTTGGATTACCGTCCATCAATAGATTTAGCACAATACGGCGGTTGCAAGGAGGGCGTTTCTCGAAATTTTCTCTCAAATGCGGGAAAAAAAGTGAAGATAAAATGACGATATATCATCTTGTTCTGCGGTAAAAAAATTCCAGGCGCAGACCCGGAATTATATTAATAAAAACACACCATAAAAACCTCGCTCGTCTGCCTGAAATACCAAAAATATTTCGACTGAAAAAAAAAACGCAAGAGGGGAAAAATTGGAGTCACGTCCGTAAATCACCTGGCTTTTTTTCCCCTTTTTTTAATGGCAGTCCAAAAATGCTGGAATCTTTTCAACGGCAGCAGGGAAAAATAAAAGAGTAAAAAAAAAGAATAAAAGCAGCGGCAGCCGCCTCCGTGAGATACCTAAAATAAATGAGCTTCTTTTTAGGGGAAAACGTCGGACGAAGATGGATTTGTGTTATGTAATTTAAGTCGGAGGGAAAGATTAAGACATTGGTTGGGGACGGAAAGAAAGGGAATTTAAAGTGCAAATTCGCGGCACAGCAGTCGGAACTTACGTCATTTTAGGTAAATTTGCGACCACAACAGGCTGCATTTGTAATTCAGTTGCAGAGTCATATGTGTGACTGGCTTCAGGGCCGTCCTGTAGATGCTAAAACCATAGATCATCTCTGGGGCGGCCAAAAACGATGTTAGGGAATAATCTACTCATGATAACTATAAAAATAATAATAGAAATTATACTAATGACAATGACAACAATAAAAATAACTAATATTAACCTTATGGCACACAAGTCCTAAGAAGAGTCGTGTTTCCAAAGTATTGATAAGCGCAAATTAACTTAAATTGTTCTCTTTATTTATTAATAAATCTATTATGAAATATTTTGTAGCAAAAATATACGCAAAATTAAGTTATTAAAACCTGAAACCACCTACTTAAGTAACTTTAGGGCCTGTGAGTGCTCGAGTGACCGAAATATAAAAATGAAGCGGTACAAATTATACACACCTGTTCATTCTTCAAACCCGTTGTTGGGATCACTCACATTCTTAACGACACTATTAGCTGTTATCCAAATAGAGGAAGGAAGAAAGAAGGGGCGGGTAGTAGGTATATCGAGAGGCATCCTCAACGAGGGTGCTCCCACAATGGATCATCGGTCATGGGAATAGAAAGTCTGAGACGGAAGGAAAAAAACAAAACAGCGCACATCAATGAATAATATGAAAAAATCAGCTAGAGGGAATGGGCGGTATCACAAAGGCCTTGTCAAGACTAAAGCATTGAGTCCTCGTCGTCGTCGTCGTCCTCTCAACAGGTAAAGAGCTCTGTCATTTAGAAAAAAAAAACTACATCTGATGACTATAACAGTTGTTACTGTACTCTAGTTGTAAATACAATAGTCATCAATATTGTCGCAACTGATTGTTTAATAATTGCATCACACCATTACTATGCATTCGCCCCTCTGAAAGCTTGTTTGAGAAATACCAAAATCTTAGGCAAACCGCAGATATCATCAACGCTCGACTCCTCAAGATATCAGCTGTTAAACTATTACTTTCAGTTTGGGTTACACTTAATTCAACAACTCGCACACAGCTATTTTAGTGCACGGGTTTAAATTCAACGATCTGGGATTGTCGACTACAAAAACTCTTACATAAGCGTGCGATAATATTTGACTGGGTATAAAGTGCAGCATAAATTGCTCCGGACTCCCATGCGCCATGACTCGACATACAGGCATCGGCATCATCCATATAGCGCATCGTCGGCTGCCGCAGGCGCCTCGGCGTATATAACCGGCCTTTGCTTGATCGTTATCGTCTTCAACCGGTTGAGGTAATGAAACGTGTTCAGAGTGAATATGGAAGTGGGTATAAGTAATGGTACTTGTTTATAGTGAATATGGAAGTGGGTATAAGTAATGGTACGTGTTTACAGCGAATATGGAAGTGGGTATAAGTAATGGTACTTGTTTATAGTGAATATGGAAGTGGGTATAAGTAATGGTACGTGTTTCTAGTGAATATGGAAGTGGGTATAAGTAAGGGTACGTGTTTACAGTGAATATGGAAGTGGGTATAAGTAAGGGTACGTGTTTCTAGTGAATATGGAAGTGGGTATAAGTAAGGGTACGTGTTTACAGTGAATATGGAAGTGGGTATAAGTAATGGTACATGTTTATAGTGAATTTGGAAGTGGATACAAGGTAACGGTAAGTGCTCGTAGTAAATATAGAACTGAGTATTGGTATTCCTACGTGTTCCGAGTGAATAATGGAAATATGCTCGCGTAGCTATGAGTAAAGAAATGCGTTCGGAGTCAGTGACGGGCAGTATTTAAATGGATTTTGTACCTAAAGATAACTATATTACAAAATGTAAAATTAAATGCCGCTTTTACATACTTTTTGATATATTTACATATACTTCAATACTCCGTAAAAAATGTCACTACATTCCATATTGTTTATCAATTTTTGGTAATACAGTACGTGTGGTGTATACGTGTTTCATCTTCGTCTATACGCCACACACCCTGCATTTGGAGTTCGTTACCAGGCCCGGGCGTGTAGTTTTAATATAATAAATAACTAATAATTATTATGTATATATGCCTAGAGTTGCGGCACAGAGTTTCGCTAATGCTGCGTCGCGTATAATTTTTGCATCGCACGCACTTAACGTCAAATTCCGATTATTATACTATGGATGTTCGGTATATGATGTACCTAAATATGATGTACCTATGATGTCTAATTTATCTTTCATTGAAATTGAAAGAAGTGTTTCGGCCTCCATTTTCACTGAAGGAGCAGTCTAACAGAGGTAGAAATAAAGGGGCATAGAGACTGTCGACAGACACGTGGAACCCATGCATGAGGGTGTTCCCATACAGGATCAACGCGCGAAAGAAAAAACATGTCGGGAAGCAAGATGACCAGAATAAAGAAGCATCAGTAGGAGCAATAAAGGAGCATGGGAACAAAAGGAACCAAAAAAGACACGAAAGACAAGCGTCCTGAGGCATAGCTAAGGCTAAGATAACCTACATATAGGGTTCCCCTATGGAGGTACTGATTCCCCTAACCGTAGGATAGGCGAAGCTAACTAACCTTTAACCCTATATATGGCCTTTACGGTCCATTTTATGCCCCTACAGGTTTGCTGAAATGTCATAAATTCACAACAGTTCCTAATTTGAACAATGGGTGCAAGGATCAAAACTTAGTGGGAACCTGCTCCGGGGCCGGAGGGACGGCAGTGGCGCGAGGGAAGGCCGCGACACCCAGGTGCGACCCTTCCTCACTCTCAGCTTACTTTTATCGGCTAACAAAATACCCGATTTCGTTGCTAAGATAAAGTATCGGCGACAATGATTCATTGCAATGATTACCACCTATGACAGTTTCTGAATCAACATAAAAATTCAGTACACAAATGTCAATGCGGGTAGTATATTTCTCTTCAGCATATACTATAACTTCATCGTCCTACTGAATTATGATTCCTTGTCAGAACGGTACGAACACTGAGGAAACCTCCAACTGACTACCGAGATTTAGACCATCTAGCCTCAACTTGTCCGTAACTTCAGCCTGGTGCGCTTGCTAGGACCCGTTAATTCGAGATTCGGGAGTTGACCCTTCATCTATGGCCCATGAGTTGCGGGATGTTTTAATAATAATGACTTACGAAGTAAAAACTATCCACGATATACGGCGACTCCAGTGGGGGGCTCAGTGGGCTTAGGGATGTTGCCTCGCCCGCTGTCACGAAGCCAGACGTTCTATCCCCAGCCAGGAAGGAAAGTCCTGGCGCTGTACAACGCGTGGACAGCATAACTGATCGCGCCTGTCATATGAGCCTTACGTTAATGATGCCCTAACTTAGACGATGTATGATCGACTGCAGTCGTACATTTCTCAGTAGCCTAAAAGGCATCTATCTGCAACACGAACCAGTGCACGAGCGTTTCCTACTTGGGGTGTACGGCCAATGCAATTTAACCTTTACCTTCGTCTCTACTATAGACCTAATTCGTGGACGTTACAAATAAAGTTATACCTATCAAAAGTGATGTTTAATTCAGTCACTAAAGAGCGAAGAATTAATTTTTGCCCTGACATGCACGTACGTCGTCTTTTTATACCTTTCCTGAGACACACATATAGGTTCAGCCTACAGCTAGTCTCTCCCCTCGGCGTGTTCATATTAGTATAAATATAGGAAGGTTTCGATAAATTCAGCCTATATAGACACGCCTCTAAATACAGTATTCATGTTATTCACATCGTAAATTAACATATCTCAATATGTTCGTCCTACTGACACAGCTCTATATATGATTAGCCTATAAAAGCACGTTTCTACATATGATCAGCCTAGATAGGGTGTAGGGTTCCCTGGGGTGCTGGTTCCCGTAAGGTACGTAGATTGGCCTCTAGCAGACTAGGTGTTCAGCCTACAGACACCTCTACGTACGTATTACTCATAAAGGAACCTAGGAGCTGCTTAGCCTATACATAGTCTAATAACACAGGTACCTACGCCTCTTTATGTTTAAATTAGCTAGTAGGCCACATTACCAACAGCTGCCTCGAGAATCTCTTGCACAGTGGAAGCCAGCGCTTCCTTTAGCCTGTTGTGAAGAGCCTTCGTGCCATTATTTTTAAAACCGATTTGCCGTCATGGGCATCGATAGGATTTTTCTTTTTTACTATTTTGTCTTATTTTTTTTTTTTTTGCCATTACTCTTTGGCTGGGAGGCTTGCGCTCGGCCAGCGGAGCTCCGAGCTAGGGATCGGCAGAAAAAAAAAATTAAGGCACAGTTCCGTAAAAAAATGGAGAAAAAATCTCCGAGCATAACACGGTTGAAAAGGCAAGAAAAACGATGAAAAATAATGGTCGGGTAGACGTAGCGAAATTTAGATGAGGTGAAGCAGGCTGAGCAAACTGGAAAGAAGTTATGTAGAAAGACTGCACTAACTAATTAATGTACTCAATGTGCTTCAACAGGAAACAACAGGGCTCGGATCGAGATTAAAAGGAGCAGTTCTTAGATTAAAATAATAAAGCTGCACGTTAACTATATAGATCATGTGGACCTTGAAAACCACCACTTAATAGTACAGCATATATATAGCTGGAACATTTTTTAGCCTCGCTTGTTTTGAAAGCAGTGAAGACTTCAGAGGAGGTCATATATACGATTACGTATATATACCGTAAATACAAATACTCCAAAAGCGAACTTTAAGCGGGATAGATATTAATAGATAGCCCCGTGTGCGCGATTCCCGTATCGATCACCAGGTCAAACCATTCATAAATTGATTGCCTTTCTCATTCACAAATTTCTTTCTTTCACCAGTCCGGAGTTGAAATCATTGATATAATATTTCTTATCAAATTGTCTTTTCTATGCTGAACAATGTGGTTTTCTAAGCCAAATGCGTACACTTTTGTATAATTTCTATTTCCTGCCTTGATAAGCATCGTAAACTCTGTAAAACCAGAATAATAGACAATTCGTTCCGTGCTGATCCTTCGTCTCGATAGCATTGTTGTTATTTCTAAATTGAATCTGCTATTGAAACGTATAAGAAACTTTTGAATTACTAATTCAGATAGGGCTATCTTGACATGAATTTGTATAAAAAACATACCCCATAGAAAGTTATATTACGTCCTCCCGTTGTCAGCAGGTTAAGATATCTTCGCAACTTACCGTTTACAAGGAAGTAAATACATATATATTTAATCAACTGTACAGCAGTAAATCAAATATATGCAAATCAAGGAAATAAAAAAGAACGCAGGTCTGTGATTCGCGGTGACGCCAAGCAAGCAAAAAACTGTATTTTTACCTACACAACCATTTCCTTGACTACTAGATTTGCCATGCAATTTTGATGCATCTAAGTGCATTAAAAGACTAAGCAAGCCGCATGAATGTCGCCTAAAAGAACTGGGTCTGATCTCTCTCGAGCAAAGACGACTCAGGGAGCTACTAATAGGAACATTCAAGTATTTGAATGGCTTCAACGACGTACCTACAACGGGACCCTTTGAAAGAGACCTTAATAATCGCTTGCAAAACAACGGTCAAAAACTCGAGCATAAAGCTCGAAAAACGACCTTAAGTCAGCAGTTCTTTCCGTATTTCATAGTCAGCATTTGGAATAGACTCCCTTCCAACGTTGTTAGTGCGACAACAGTCAACGCGTTCAAAAATTGTCTTGACATACATAGGGAGAGACATCCCCTATAGCTAAGAACTCCTCCTCCAGGAGTCACTCACTCGACGGCCAAAACTTCCGAGGCTACCTTAATCCATCGATCTTCTTTTCTCTTCCGCTCCAACTACACAGTTGGACATCTTTAAGCTCAGCATATCAGCGGCTATTGATCGTGCTTGCGTGCATTCGCGATCTTCTCTTTGGCTGAGATTCTTCTACCTAATCTTTTTTTTTTCTTTTCCCCAGTCCTTTATATCCTCCTAACATAATACCAATAGCTCATATAGAGGGCCGGGGCATAAGTTCCGGTGTCTCTTTGGGAATGGGCCTATTGGTTCGTCTATACTGCCGCCTATCTAATCTAATCTAATCTAATATGTTAAGACCTCACCTGAACCATATACAGTGCCGCAGCCATGCATGACGATACGTTAATTTTTCTGAAATCCCCCACAAATCTGGAAGCCAAGCTAATATAGAAGCGTAAGCAGTATATATTTTATAAATTTAGGGGAAAGTACCGTAATTACATAGCAGTCGTTAATTTAAAAGAAAACTTGCAAAGCTGTTTATTTTGATGCTAAATACGAAAAACGGTATATATGCGGTAGTTTCTGGTAGCTGCTATCTCAGTTCATGTTTGCACATTCAAGTTGGTAACACTGCAGTGTATTTATCTACCTATCAGTTATTGCCTGTATGTCTGACCCATAGCATAACTGATGTTATTTTTCATCAGCTAGACCGAAAAAGAAAATTTAACCTGAGCTACGCCGAAAAAGAAATCTTAACGCCTTTTAATGCACTTAGATGCATCAAAATTACATTAATTATTGTCCAAAAAACCGAAACACGCATAGTGTAGATGTCATATGTACATCAGAAATAAAGTGTATTACCATGACACACTGTAACTTAGTCTAATGTAATTATAATCATTATTACTTTACATGCAGTAAATACACCTAACGAGGTATTTCTTTTATTTAATTGTGGAATTTGGAAGATCAGATATTGAAGAAAAAGGGGACCCAGCGCTGTGAGAATCCGAGAACCGAAGTCAACCTTCGAGAGATTTTCATTCCTCCGCAGCACAGACTTCATCTCCTGCTTTACGCACTATATACCTAGTGCCATATCGTCACAATTCTAGGGTAATTGAGGTAAAATGAAATCTACGTTAGGCGTATCCAGTGTATGCAAGATAATGAATGATTAGTACTATCATATTAGTAAAATAAGTTAAAGTGTTCTATAGTTGATGCATATCGAGGCCTCATAATGCACTTGATACATTGTTAATGCACTCAAGTGGTTCGGTTTCAGGACAAGGGCTAATTGATGCACCATGACTCATCAAAAGCTGGTAAAATTCATGCCACTGAAAAAACAAAACTTTGAATTACAATAACGATCTGCGTGGTAGCATGAAACCACAAAACAAAACTGTGAAGTTTTTTTAACTTGCCTTTAGTCAAAATAACTTTCTGACTAGTGTCTGCTGCGATGACACACCAAACTACGCATGAAACACCTATGTGCATCTAAATTTTTTTTTCAGTGTGCGTATTATTTAAAGAAAAGAGGGTCTTGTTTTCATACTGTTGACAACGATGTGAGTGAGATCATAGAACAACTATAGAGAACACTTTGAGAACGCGTACCTCCGCCAAGTGATTCAACGGTAACGGCAAATTCAAATTTGTTCTGAAACCATGATTTTCTTTGTATCATCATCAAAATCTAATGATTTTTACCTTTCGATAGTATTAACAGTTTTTGTAATTTTTGTGAAGATCCGTTAATAGCTTTTTGAGTTTTGCTGCTAACAAACATTATGACAAACATAAGTTAAGTCAAACACCCAAACGGACCAGCCGATCATCACCAAAATTTAATAGTTAATGTGTTTCAGCATTACTAACAAGTCCTGTAAATTTCGTAAAGATCCATCCATAACTTTTCGAGTTATTGGGCCAACAAGCTTAAAATCAAACACAGCGACAAACACACGAACAAACCAGCAAATCATCACAAAAATCATCACGTACAAAAATCTAACAAATATAGAGATATCTTTAAGTGGAAATGCAGTTTCGTGTACTGAAGTCCGTTACACCCACGTACGGAATTATATATATATACGACCGACATGTGGAGTTTGAGGAACTGACGTACGGTCTGACATATCACTGGACCTGATCTAGTCCAAATAGACCGCAAAAAGCCATATAAGCACCGAGTTGTTTCAAAGTAAGATTTACCAGACTCAAAATGTATTTATAACAGTATTAATCGTACCGTTCGGTTAAAGTAACTAATAAACCATAAAAAGGTCTAGACTTTTTGTAATTTGAATACATATATTCATTGCTATTTTTATAGTTATTTGGAGACTCAAATAAATTTGGCTCACATCCCTTTAGCATAGAAAAATTCATATTTTATACAAAAGTAAGCCCTGTGCATTCGACATATGCTTTACATGCATCAATATAATATTATAGCTTATCATTACTACATTTCATTTTCATGTGATAATCCAAATCTAAATTCTGACATGTTATCTGCATGCAAATTCCAGTTTATATACCTTCATGCATTTTACAGACAGCAGTCATGTTTTTGTTTCGGATATTTATACCTGTTTTACGTGCCGAAAGCTTCACACGACTAACACTTGTTATCGGCATAACCAAACTATTATGATCATTGGAAAACTCGATAACACCTTAACACCTTTATTTTTCTCACAATACGGTACAGAAAGACAGAATAAAATATGTATACATAAAAACGAGAATGCACCCATCTAAAAGTGATACTCACTTATGGAGAGCTACTGCATTCTACAAACGTTTGTTATAAAAATTACATCTCATGTACTACAGGATAAAAGAATCTTTTCACGAGATAGTTTCGTAAAAGCTTCCTTATAAGTCATATTAAACAATCATTCTAATTAAAAGAAGCATNCTCAACGCTCAGCCCCCATGCACGCGCAGAACACACGCTAAACAAGTAAACAAGTAGAATGCCTGTTGGAGTCATCCTCTCCCAATTACAATATACAAAGTGTCCCATTGCAACATCTGAAAAAAAAACTAACATAACATAAATAACATAATCGTATAGTGGAATTTAAATTTGAAAATCGGGGTGAAAAGCATGTCAGGCATCCTAATACGTAATGAATACTGGAAATTCTCTTGGCTTTGCTTGACTCAGCCTGAAATACATTCATAAATACATGCGAATTTCATACATACTCATTATTCGAAGCACTGTCATTTTCATGCGAAGAATCAAGTTTTGGTTTGGCGTTTTACGATTAATTAATAGGGAGAAGAACACATCCGTAAAACAGGTAATCTTTGAATGACAACATCGACAGCTGCAAGCAGTGATATGCTCTACACCAGCGCGCCATGATGTACAGCAAGCACGCCTGTAATCAGGTACTATTATATAGCAATAACCGGGTCCATTGGTGGTATCAGCTCATCCCCTATTTTATATATATAAGGTACGTACTATAGATATCCCTGCGACGTGGCCATCGTCACGACTCTTGAGTTATCGTGCACGTCCCAACACGATCACCTTATCGTCACTACAGGGTTAAATTCATTAAGATTTTCCTTCGATGTAAAATGAAGATTGAACATCCGGCAAGTTCGAGATAAACTCGTACTTGCGTTTGGAGCTGCACTATCAAAGCCGTTGACGCTAATATTACATTCAGAATATTTCTAGTGCAGTACTCCCATAGACACACAGAGTTTGTTACGATCGTCAGAGAGCAAGAAATGGCATATGGATATACAGTGCCTATTGTCAATCAAAACAAAACCATTGTAGTTGGGCAGAAAGAGGCAGTAAGACTGGCCAAGAATATAAAGTTACAATTATTAAGTGATAGAAAATGCAAGGGTACAGCCATAAAAATATTTAAAAGTCAGACCGACAAAAAATACGATTCCTGTGTAGTTCCAATGATTATTGACAGCAACAGCGTTCCAGAGCAGCAATGGACATGTAGGATATATCGAGAAAAACGTGGAACCCATGCACATGAGTGAGGCCACTAATTGAGCAACGTGTATGGGAATATCAAGTGGGGAAAGAATTGTGAAAAGCAGTCAGTGACGACCAGCAGTAGTATTAAAATGAGGAAGTCGGTGATCGTGCAGGAGAGACATTCCGAAAGAATAGCTACGATTTACGTAACCTCCGGATAAAAAATTCATAGTCATTTATACGATAGGGCGGCATGAGATATCTGATAATCGTCTAGAATGCTCCCACTGAGCTACAGTCTCCTGGTAACGCTACCTTTCTGTCATGGCATACATAGGCCTATGTATAGTATGGACGAATATAACCAACCTATGGCTTAAAAGTCAATACTAATTGATATTGATGCGTTAATTGATTTGGTCACATAAGCNCTAGAATGCTCCGACTGAGCTACAGTCTCCTGGTAACGCTACCTTTCTGTCATGGCATACATAGGCCTATGTATAGTATGGACGAATATAACCAACCTATGGCTTAAAAGTCAATACTAATTGATATTGATGCGATAATTAATTTGGTCACATAAGCAGTTATAAAATGTCATACCGTAATAAAAATAATCAATTTCATTAACTTCCAATCCGTAGAGTCTAGAAAGTAATTGGTGCTGTACCGCATCAGGATGTGTATAACAATGAAACTTTTCGAACTGCAAACAAATCCATTTGCCAATAAATTTAATACTTCATCTAACGACATTCGCCAAAAGAATAACATACTCTGCTCGTCATCAACTCGACATCAGTGGGAAAAAATCACAGTCCACTCTCATCAAATCAAACCCCGTCATTCGAACAAGGAAATAATGGCACAAAAAGAACCGAGAAAAAGCATCAATAACAATGAATTTCCGATGACACAATAATGAGAGCCCAACCGATCGCCTTTTTTTATTATTTTTTTTTTCCGATCGCGCACGCTATTAGTATTTTCCAGGCAGCTTTTTACGCGTGATTTTATATTTTCTTTTACTTTTTTATTTCCCAACCGGTGATGTTCTCAGTCCTTCTTTAGCCCATTAGTGGGAGATCGCGTCGCACTTCATCCCTTTTCCCCCTACCTAATTCCTCCCCCTCTGACAACCCCATCCCTGCTTTACAACAGACCTCCCCCTATTGGTTTCCCGCCAGCACCACCTCTCCTCCTCCTCCACCACCACCACCACCACCACCACACGCACACACTCCTCCACTTCTTTGGCTTGTTAAACACGGATAACTGCCACACCCCCACATCCCCCCACAAACTCCACCCCACCCACCGGCTTAGCATCTTCAGCCGAAGCGATTTTCTCTTAAAAAAAGGGACCAAAAAACGGACAAAGGCAAACTTTATTACCTGGCATCATGTCCCCAGCGCTGCCTCCGGCGAACCCTAATATGCTCCCCTCCCCCGTCCCGCGAGTTCGCTCCCCTGTACATGTAGCATTCCCTGCCTGGATATGCTTCAACCCTTTCGCTACTGATGAAACGTATATCTAAGTCTAATAATGGTATATCTAGATCTAATAATGGCAAATCAATCATAAAGTAGAGCTTGAAAGGACCATCAGGTAACGCTTTAAATGTCATCTTACAAATAGCCTTGTTAAACGCAGATTTGGTTCTCTTCTCTGAAAACTGTGATGATGTATCCAATAGCTAGCCCAAAATATTATAGCAACTTGGAGCAGTAATTAGCTTGAATAGGAAGAGAATTTTCCAGTAGAAGATGAAACCTTTTACGATGTAATAGTCAAGCTTCACATTACAGACAGCGAGTAGGTAATAGTTTCCATATGGCACATCGCGCCCTCCCTACCTTCGATCAGCGTTCAATGTGACATAAAGAGTAGAAAAAAAGAGGTATGGTACATGATGATGTACATCCAGTAAACACAAGAGATCCACTCAACGGAAAGGAAACAGAAAGAAGAGAAAAAGTAAGAAAAACGTCAGTAGGAGTATGAAGAACGAAAGAAAGAAGAATGACATATACAATGTTCTATTTTTAGATCACGTTCACAGTCATGTACGGACTTTGACAGCTGGATAATCGCTGTAAGTCAACGATAAGTCAGATTTCTGAGATCAAAGGTATTTCTAGATAAGCTTCAGACAAAATCCTTGCTTTTCCGACCATATATAGGTCACTAACAATAATTCGAATACAAACAATTTCAATTGTTCCCGTAACTGCAATACAAGAGACTTACAATCTCAGTTCTTTCCCGTCTCCAATAATCCTTACCTCGAAACATCAAAACGGCTAGGTACCTATGCTCAACCAGCACAATGGTGAGTAGCGCCAAATCCACTAATTAAAAACAAACAAAGAAATACGTTTGACGATTTTTTCATGGATGCGCATCAGATTTCCAACTTGCTGGCTGACCTTTCCAGTTTTTTGAAGAAAATTCTGCCTACGCCTTCCCAAAAAATCATCACGTTACATTTTTTTAATAAGCGCGTAGCGTTTACAAACTCCTACCTTTCTAAATTTCTGCACAACATTTTTCCTGATGTCTCATGAGAAAGAAAGCTCATCCAAAAACAACGTGTGAGCAAGGACGGCCACACAGGCAGAGGTGTTCATCAAATTACAATAAAAAACGTCAACAAAATCGTCCCATGTCTCGGCTATGTAGGTACCTACAAAAAACCACCACGAGACCGACAGCTTGGTGAGCATGCAGCGTACAGAAGCTCATTCTCGTTCAATGGTGCGGAAGAAACGACTTCATAGCTGCGTGATCCTTGCGATTTTTTATATTTAATTATAGTTTTTTTTTTCTCGACGTTCAGTGGATACACAGCTTTGACAAAGACAGTTTCCTGAGCATTGAGAGCTCGAGAAAGAATTGAAAGAACGGTGAAGGAAATTTCCGCACGGGGTTGACAGCGTCCGGAAAATTTTATACGTGAGAATTTTTTAATGAAACATGGCAAATTAAGTTAAATAGCGATAAAAAAATATAATTAGGGGCAGTGATCTAGAAATTGCATTGTTACCAAGCGACAGGCAAAATTATGGAGAACAACAACGACAGAATCAGGCAGCAGCGGACTCGGCCGTTATGACGTCATCTATGTTAGAAGCAAGTATACGGTACTGTAGTGGATCTATCATTCGGCTAAAGCTAAGAAAAAGATGAAATTTTACTGTTATTAATCAGTGGGCGTGATCAAGTTGAAATCTGAATTGATATTCGCTAGAGACAGCGCATTGCACATGGATCAAACAACTATAAAATATCGATTAAGGATGCGAATTGATGATCATAATTTCTAATTCAATTCATATTATTTAAATCTCCCCTGCACCGTATTTCTAACCTGGATGTTTTGCTAGCTTTGTAAATACCTCCGTACTTGATTGCTTCTAGCATGAAGAAAGTGCAATCATGCAGCATAGTGACGACGCGGAGTTTATAGTAAGCCGCTGCTTTAAAATTACTGTCGTTCACTGAGTAAAATATATAAAAAATAATTATCACAAAACAATACTTTTTCAAATTCGTTTATCAGCAAATGAATAGTATCACTTTCAGTGAGCAAATGTAAAATAAAGATGTATATGAATCTAGATCTTAAGCAAAACACCTTTAGAATAAAATTTGTCAAGGGTATCATACGTTTAAACAGAAGTCAGAATGAACCTTTGTAACAATTTTGCAAATATTTTTCGAGTCTATTGAAATGCTAAACCATTTTTAAATCGCAGTTCATGTGCCACTCTACAGTATTCAGCATATCATTTACGATTTCAGGCTGTCACCAAGTTCTGTGTATAGATTGCACATTCTCAATTTCACCGTTTTTTTTTCACAATGGCTTTCATACATACCTACTAAGTCCATTGAAATATCTGTTATTTCCCAGTCAATTCTCCGCATTGAAAGTCAACTCTCTCTTCTTTCCATTTACGTGCGTGTTTGTTCAATGGTATTCTCTTGTTAATTCCCATCGCGGCGTTCAATTATTCTTTTAGCCTTTATGTTCTTTGTTCACTTTTTTTTTCTTTCATTGGTGAAGAACCGCCTGGGAGCAGTCCCTGCCCCTGCAGGTAGCCCACTCTACCGTACTGCTACCCCCTACCAACCTCTTTCCAGCCGCACCTATAGGGCACACCCATTCATCCATTCATCATCTTTCTCTCCACATATCATCATATCGACCCGTCACAACTTATTTTATTTCATATACTACAGATTTGAAACAAAACATACAATTCACTTCCTATTTCCGAATGGGCCCCAAGCACAGTTCGTTCATTACCTAATATCTTGTATCATTATATTTAATATAATCTACGGTAATCATATTATACTGAGGACAATAGTTTCAACAATATAAGAAATTATGGCAGCGCTGTACTCATAATGTGAGTTTCATTTACTGCATAGGCATTCGATGCATCGTTGAAAGAGTTACGTAATATTTCATATTATATTCCTAGTTTTAGCCTCTCTACCCACAGAGTACATTGTGATCCAAAGAAAGGAAGAAAAAATGGACATAAAGAATGACTAGACAACCGTGGAACCCATGCACGAGTCAACGCACATGCATAGGAACAGCAAGTCGGGAAAGAAGATCGAGGAAGACAGAGTAGAACGTAATATATACGGGTCTGTAATTAAGTTGATACTTTCAAGACCAAATATCGTGACTGCAGGTTTATTTTCACAATAATTCTGAAGCATCCTAATATACCATTACTCTTGTAAAGTGAGCAAAAATTACGTACTCTATATAGGTGTAGGAGAATAGATGCAGGTTCTAAACTGTATGCACTGAGGGTGGAACTATATACGTGCTGAAGGTAAAAAAAAAAATAAAATAAGTGGAGGGCAGGTAAGTACGTTGGCCTTTAAAAAAAATACAACGCAACTGTAAAACAAATAGAAGCTGTTCATTTCGTGCTGCAAGAAAGATTATTATTATATTCATAGATTGAACTTCCCTTCTCAGCGAGTGCACATCATTCAACGAGAGGAAGAAAGAAGAGACGAGTGCTACGTCGTGAGAAACTTATAAAACACACTTTAGAATATTCCTGGATCAACGAGCATGGCTACAGCAAGTCAAGGATGAAAAGGAAAAACAGAATTTATGGCTCAAAGTCACGAGCAAGCTGACGATATCAACTTACATTTCTACAGAGATTTCATCCAGTTGGAATGATCTCTCTGTACTAAAACGATACTCGACATCTGCTGGTATACTTTGTAGGAAAACTAGCCTGTAAAAAGCATAAACCACTACCCACCCCCCTCCCAAAAAAAAAAATCAGATAATAATAACCCAAAGCAGGCAATACGGTAATGAAACTAAATTACAGTACCATAATGTATGTCAACAACACTATCAATCTGTCGTATCATTACCTTGATATCTACGTCAGTGCCTGTCTTCGTAAAAACCGCAACAGCACAATCACCGTTAGTCCCAATCAGCTGAGATTTATCAGCTGCACAATACACAAACACAACGCGTATCAATCACCATCATTATCAACGAGCGCCACTGCTGTCGAATAGCTAATCTTCCTTTTCGAGAGGCGCCCTCCCCAACCTGATGGGCGCAAACCATTTCAAACTCATTTATTTGGAAAGTAAAGTCATTTACTGAAGAAGTGATGCGAGAAGCTCAACTACCTGAGCCAGCCCATAAGGCATAGGCAGTTAAGTGGTGACTTCCCAGGAAGATGATGTTGATGAGCATTTGCAACGGATATTACGCAATTGGTTTTACTTTTAAAAAATACATTTTAATTTGATTATGGTCTTCATACAAAATACGTAAATTTTATCATGGCATTCACACACAATCTATTTAATGGTGAAATATACGAAATATACTTCACAGTACAATATAAGCAAAAGATAGTCATCTGATATCTATGATATGCTTGCACAATACAATTGCTGACGATATTCTCACAAAATACATCTGATAGTATTTATACACTTTACATATCGTAAAAGCCATCATATAAATAGTTAGGGGCATTTGATGATCGAGGGCTGAATAAACCAATGGAGCAAATTCGGCTCCTCCTGTAACACTGTTTTATACGTACGAGTTATCAAATTTATAACATCGGTGATATCTTCCTTAGAAGGAAATTGGTACCTGAGGATGTTAAGCATGGGCTTCGCAATGCAGCTGTTAATAAATGTGTCAGTGCGATATGCGAGTTGTAATTTCCAGTAATTGTTGTAGAATATTTGCTTTAATTTAAACGAAATGTTTTTTAGGGTATCAAAGTAATGACATAAGTTTACTGCCATTTTCGATCAGACATACAATCGAGTCGGAAAATTACAGGTTATTATCTAATATTAACTGAAGCCGCCTCCTCTAGATATCGAATAAATGCCTTTACGTGTATCCGATAGGGTTTGTACCCACCGTTTATTGCCGTTTTCTATACCAGCTTATTATCCAGATTTATAAAAGTGAATTTGCCGAAAATCGAAACAATACCAAAACTCTACTCTGGAACTGCATGCTTATCTTTAATAATGCTAACAATTGGTTGGTTCTGATGTTCGAGTTCATGGTTTAATAAATTTTCAACAAATGAATATCCAAAGCGCAAGGGTTGAATCCAGCTATACTTTCAGCAAACTACAGGAAAGTTCAATTTCCATTCTATTTTTTTTATTCCGATTAAGGACATAATCTCTACCCCAACAATTCTTTTCAATAACACCTCCATCAAACATAGGTGAAGACCGATGAAAAATAAGCGTTTATCGAGGAACTGCTTAACCTCGACCGCATCATTGTGTGCATGGAAAGGCAAACCCTGCATTCCCGTTAGTTTGGAGCTGTCAATACAGAGCTCGCCTGTTCATTTGTCCCTCCAGAAGACCATTCAATAGCTGGCTATAATGTATCTTCAAAACAGAGACCTCCTGTCCCATGGATCTTGGTTGGGTGGACGTGGAACCGTCGCGTCGTCTCCGGCTTGACGTCGTTTGGGACGAGGCAAACCACGGAGGGATACTCCAGCGACCGCGAAGAGGCTGACCGACGAGGTGGGGTGGAGGGTGGTGACTGGGGTAAGAGAAATGGACAGACAGGTAGAAGATAAAGAAAGCAAGAGAGATACGAGAGAAGTAGAGCAACGAGCGAATAGGTAGCCATCAACACAATATAATAAACACCGTCGTGAGTTTATTTCTTTATATATTTATATGTAGCTATCTTTCGTGTCACGCTCTTAACGAAATAGGCGAAAAGAGGCCAGACTGCAGATTTGTAAATCGATGACAAGGTTGCAGAAGATGGCGAAGGATGATCCTCATCTTTTTCTCTGAAGTCTTGCTTAATTGAAACACTTTTTCAAATGGGAACATTACGTATGCAGCTTTTAGAGTCCGATTTTATAACGTTTTTCTCTCAGGTCACGAAGTGAAAATGCGGCAAATGATCAACGCAGCACTCAAGAGATGACGATTTTTCACGGGTAGTAGACAACAATTTCTTCTAGCTTACCGTCTTTCTCTTCTTCTACAGCAGTACTATCCCAGTTCATAGGGGTTCGCTGAAGCAGATCTTGCTATTCTATGTATTTCTGTCCATTACCATGTGTTCCTCCAGCTCCATATCACGCATATCAACCCTCATACTGTCGTTCTCTGACGATGCAAATTTTCATAGCCCAAAAATTTCAACATTTCAGTGAAGCAGATATTTAAGTTTAAGTTCGCAAGACTGTATCTTGGCTACGGAGCGCTTACATGTATACAAGCTGGCTGCAGTTACATTCAAGTTTATTTCAGTATTTTACTCAAGATTTACTTTTGCCTCTCATGCACTACATTGAAGACGCACGTCTAATTAAGAAGGAAGATAAGGAACGTATACGAAGTACGAGACTACTACAGTCTACGAATGGAGAGAGAGAGAGAAGAATCGTCTATGCGATGCAGTCAAGAAAGACTTGAAGCAGAAAGGTAACAGAAGTGAATGAACGCTGCTGATAAGCGTGAGCAGGAAAATGTGGAAACAGCAAGTCATGGAAAAGAGCACCTAAGGTTGACAGCACGATTATGGATCAATTAAGAAAATGAAGCAATTCAGAGAAGATTCCCTAATGGCCTATATTAAAAAAATACATCTATTTTGTGAATTTTTCACGCACGGGTCAACTAGTATTAATAATAAAGCATATGCGAGAAACGATGTAGAAAATCTATACTGTAGCTTGCTCTTTGCCAGTCAATAAAAAGAGCAGGAACAATAGCTAGATAAGTACGGAGCTAAATTAGTGCCTCACTAATAATTTTCTTATTTTTGTATTCATCTCTTTTATAAGACTTTCGTATCCTTTCACTCTCCCCATATCTCTAATCCTCCCCGCCTCCATCGCAGTCATGTCGTCCGGACTTTTCTCGCTTCACACCTTTTTGTTGCTTTTGTGGACGTTGCGGTTAAACTCTTTTTTTTTTTTTTTTTGTTAGAATCGTACAGTCTTCTACCTGCGACGCCAGTACAGCACCTCATCTTTGTTCTGGCACAAGGAAACCCTGACTCACCTGCAGCTAACAGTGTACAGGGAACGGTTCCACTGATTTTGCTGTTCTATCCAACCCTATATATGTACCGTATGCCAGGATTGAGAGGTTTATTAAATCCAATTTAACAACAGGCAGTAGACGGACTAGCAGGCCGATTCCCAAACAGGAATCGAGGCTTAGTCTCCGGCCCGCTCTGAGCTATTAAATAAGATTAGATATGGGCGCAGATGGGCTGACCAAGAGACCCATTCCCAGAGAGGAGATGATGTCTCTGCATCGCTGTCCCATCTGAGCCACTGTCATATTGCACTATACTTCTTTGCATATATCTATCTACATTACAAAAAAAAAAAAATGAGAGCACTGCACATCATAAATTTTGAAACGCCATATATAGAAGAACGGCAAAGTTCAACTAGTTGCCTTTCTGGCTCACGAGAAAAGTACTGTAAGTACAGTTGCAATAAGTATTTTTCTGCCTTTTTGTTAATGCACTTCTCCCGGTAAGTGGATTAAAATATGTCAAGAATACCTTTCGAAGACCGGAATTTCGATCTTCGTGAAGTATGTATAAGAATAAATTTCTGAACATGCCGACAGCTAGGGTAGAATCATATATTGATCAACTATTACTAGTGTGTGAAATACATAGAGATTTGCAGGTTTGCTCATCATTATTTATGGAAATAGTTGAGCGTACGCTGTACAAGGAACAAAAAAAAATTAACACTCCATTGAAAAATATACCACTACGCTAAAAGGATATCCACACAATGAGGACGCTTGCTTCGAAGTACTAAGGGTTTCACAAACAAAAATTACAGTATTATTCACTTTAAATGTATTCTTATGTGAAACCATTATATCTGCATGCGCATCGCCCACACAATTAATTACCAATCACCAGAATAAAAGTGAATAAAACTAAATATTATAGCAACACGCTCCTATTTTCTTTTAGCCACAACGCACGAATCACAAACACATACAATGGCTGTACCTCACTAAATACACTTGCTCAGCCATATTAGGACAGGCGCGAAACTCGAACTCAAATAATATTAGCAGCACTATTAAATAGTATCAATTATTTATTAATTTTGTTATCGGATGTAACCAAGGACTGGTCTTAGAGTAATCCTTGGTTGTAACGCATGGACAAGTAAAGCACCAGCATAGAGCACTTTATGCATGAACCCCCCAGCACAGCTGAACCCCCAAATATCTTTTCTCTGCCGCAGCACACGCGAGTGAAGAAAATGTCAATTAATTGAGCACCACAACCAAACATTCTGTCTCATCCGTAGTTGCCATGCGATGCTTCATTCAAATATCAATAGTACTTATAATAGCACCATGCAGTATCATTGTCAGCCATAACGCATGATGCGAGAACAAAAGAACAGTGGTAGCACCAAAGTATATTTTTACCCTAAGCCATAGTGTGTCCTACAAGCAAAGCATTTAAGCGAAACAGAAGCTTAATTCAACCGCTGCAATTTGTACCTCATTCGCATGCAGAAAAGCTTGCTTCATCACACACCAGATTTAGTCAGCCACGGAAGCTGTAATCAAGCGAGTTCGCATTTATCGTCAGATTATCGGCGGATCTCCCCTTTAAGTGCCACTGAAAAAAGCTTGGCGAAACCGCAAAGCTATTTCTCTGCGCCACAAACGACCGATACACGCAACCACATGAGGTATGCGCGGTTGGAACTAGTCCCACGATGGTTATTTGGAACATATGGTGCCTGCATGCAGTTCATTTCTCTCACCAGCATTAGTTAAACGATGCACACTTTCTCAGGTGTATAGTGAACACCTACATATAGAGAAGTCAAGAAAATTGTAGATTCAATTAAGTCTTCTAACACATAAAATGCCCTGACACAAAAAGAAAACATATGAATAAAAAACTTGCGGATTATTATTATTATTTTATCTCCAGCTTAGGAAGGAACCTGTACAGTACGTCGGGTAAACCGAAGAGGAGGCGCATAGTCAGCGAATGGTGAATACGTTGTTCAAACCTCCCTACATAGACACATAACTAGAGTGTTTTAGCAGATGGAAAAGAAGGTGCATGTATACCTAGGTAGTATGACGATAGAAATGCGGATCCCATGCACAAGGATGGTTCTACGTACGGAGGGTCGACGCGCATGGTAACAGCAAATCGGGATAGCGAGTCAGTAAATAAGTTGTTTGAGTTTTCCTAGAGACAACTACAGCGTTTAACGAGAGGAACCACAAGGGATGTTTAGGGTGTCGACAGAAATGTGAAACCCATGCACGAGTTTGTTCCCACTCGCGATCGATGCGCATGAGAACAGCAAGTCAGGAAGGAAGAACAGAACAATGCATGACCAATAGCTAGGAACGACATTATGGAAGGAAGGAAGGAAGGAAGGAAGGAAGGAAGGAAGGAAGGAAGGAAGGAAGGAAGGAAAATGGGTACAAAAGATAGACATCCTGACGGCTAAGGTAACCTAGGCGGTCTCCTTGTGGTACTAAGCTCCATATAACACGCAAGTAGCAAGCCTAATCCTATGGACCGTCCTTTGCCCCTGAGCGCGGAACCTCTTCACTTGGAACAGCAGACCGGTAAAAAAAAAAAAGGAACAGAAAACAAAAATCATCTGTAGGGCGAAGACACTCACGGACGGGCAGACAAACCGAAAAAATCATATTGAGCAATGTAATTATTACGTTTCGCATTAAAACAGCATATGTATTGCGAGCATGCCATATATTCTATACACTTTAAGAACATACTGGTCAATATCGAGTGCTACATATAGCCACGTTTATATAACGCTGCTTTAATTGCTTTGTCCTCCCTCTTCTGGAGTACTGCTCTTTAGTCTGGGGTTCTGCTGCCGATTGCCATCTGTGTTTGCTTGACAAAGTGGTTCGTCGATGTGNCGGTTCATAACTTTTTGAGTTATCCTGGTGACAGACAAACAGACAAACAGACAAACAGACAGACAGACAGACAGACAGACAGACAGACAGACAAACACGACGAAAACATAACCTCCTTGGCGGAGGTAACTAGGGTGTTTTAGCAGATGAAAAAGAAGGTGCATGTATACCTTGGTAGTATGACGATAGAAATGCGGATCCCATGCACGAATTTGTTCCCACTCGGGATCGATGCGCAAAGGAACAGCAAGTCAGGAAGGAAGAACAGAACAATGTATGACCTATAGCTATAGGAACGAGATTATGGAAGCAAGGAAAATGGGTACAAAAGATAGACATCCTGACGGCTACGGTAACCTAGGCGGTCTCCTCGTGGTACCAAGCCCCATATAACACGCAAGTAGCAAGCTTAATCCTATGTACCGTCCTTTGCCCCTTAGCGCGGAACCTCTTCACTTGGAACAGCAGACCGGTAAAAAAAAAGACGATGAGCAGCAAACAAAAATCATCTGTATGAGAAAGACACTCATGGACGGGCAGACAAACCGAAGAAATCATTGAGCAATGTAATTATTACGCCTCGCATTATAACAACATATATATTGCGAGCATGCCATATTTTCTATACACTTTAAGAACATACTGCGCAGTTTCAAGTGCTACATAGCCACGTTTATATAACGGTCCAGCTCATATAGCACACTATCAGAACGTATGGACTGTATACTCACGTGTCACTCACAACGAGCAGCAAAGAAAGCGCGTATTATAAAGACAAACCAGCAAGACCTGCAGCACGGTCTATAACAAAGAAGATCTTTAAGAACCTTTGTTTCCATTGTACGGCCTGAGATACTGACCGATCTGTGGGGCTGTTTGCGTAGTGAATAATAGAGAGAATGCGGTGAGCTGCGCCCCTATCTCTTAATGCATTAAAGAAAAGGTTATTTATTTATTTATTCTTAACGTCGGACTTTCAAAACTAGCCAAATAGTTGAGTCACTGGTACAAAACAAATTCAACTCCATTATAAAGGCTACTTGAAATTTTGAGGCGCTTGCTTTAGAAAAAAAAAAATCGTGTGAGTTTCAGGTAATAATTACTTAAGTTCAGCATTGACACAGAATTTAAAAATACTATAAATTTGTACAAGATAAACTCTATATAGTTTGATAAATGTGCGAACGTAGCAGTATTCACGAGAGCACAAAAACACACTCTACTAATCTGCCGCCATAACATTTTCTTTAAAACATTTCACATTATTGCACAAAGTTCAGAAAGGCCGCGTCCTCCGCTTGCAAGACCCCGTATCGATCCTACAGTTACCTCCGAAAATTATTTTCTTTCGAAAAATCTTTTGCCTCGCTCTTTTCCAAGCAGAAGCAGTCGTTCCCGACTCGCTCAGCCAACTTCCTGCATCCCGCCTTGCCTCTCCCCCTCCATTCCCATTCCAACCCGCCTCTGCTCATTCCATGTAGTGCCCACCGTCTCGTTCTTATCTTACCACGTAATTTCCTACGCCCAGTTGAATACCTACGATACGATTCCCAGACTTTATATCGCCAATGAAAAGTTTCCACTGGTTTCTTATACAAACCTGATTCCCAAGCCTTCTGGTACGTTTCTACTGATTTTTATAGAAAGATGATTCGTTTCTTCTTCTGTTATCAGCAGTGAAATATTTTCACTTTACCAATACAATTTCCAAACCTACTCCCACCAGTGGAACGTTTTCCATCTTTCAATATCATGCGCAATACCATGCGATTCCCAATAGACAGATCAGACCATATAGAATATCGATATCAATTCGTGAGTGCACGTGTGACCACCAGCTATACTAGTGGTAGCAAATGAGTCTTGAGATTCTCTACATTACAGACTATAAATTCATTACCTTCAACTCATTACTATTTTCATCTGATTTCCGAAAGCCAGATAATTAATTTACAGTATGACCATGTACGTGGGAGAATTTATGTTACAGACGCATTCCAGTCTCTCATTCCCGTGGCGCTGTCATTTCAGCTTAGCTGGTGCCAATAATGACCTCACTGCATTTTCCTTACTCCAGGGGTAGCCCCATTCCAATCTCCTTCATTCCAGTGGTAGCCTTATGCCAATCTCCGTCCATCCAGTGGATCCATTCTCGTTTCCGTTCGTCCAGCAGTGTCCCAATTTCATCTCCACCATTGCAGCAGTGGCCCCATTCCAATCTCCCTCATTCCAGTAGTGGCCCCATTCCAATCTCCCTCATTCCAGCAGTGGCCCCATTCCAATCTCCCTCATTCCAGCGGGCCAGCGTTCCAAGCTCTGCGTTGGACAATTTTGCCGCCATTTCTGCGGAACATTTCCATTTATATGGCAGTCATCACAGGACGAGGAATTATTTCGCCAGGAATTTCTTACCAAAAAAAGATCTGAATAGCCGATTTCATTTAGCCGGCTAACGGGAATTGTAACTGGAATCACTTAGCTGGGTTTCCGGAGTAATTAATTTCGTTTACAATGGACCAATGGCGATTCCCGATCATTCTCGAAAACGTTACAGTAAGTAGGAAAACAGCTAAAAAATTAATGCTATATAGAACTATTACTACTTTATGACACATGTACGCGTACAAATATTTATCGAATAAATTCTATAACTTAGAAACGGTACTGTCGATAAATAGCATGGATATGTGAACATGAACGGGCTGCTCAATAAAAAATAATCATATTTTAAATATTAATGTAACTCAAAAGCCAATTATTAATAATAGACAATTCGCTTCTGTAAAAGCAAAAATATTTTGCGGATTCAACCTTTAGCTATTTTGATTTTTTTAGTTTCCTCGAACGGTGTTGATTTCGCAATATTTTTAGCTAGTGGAGTCAACTAAAATTTGCTGACACAGGCGTTTGAAATGAATTGCAATAGAATTTTAAGCTCAAACACAGCAATAGAGTTTCATTTACAGTTTACACCAATTCCATGATAGTTCCTAATAGTTCTGGATTTCTTACTAACGCATATGCAATTGCAGGCACCAACATTTAAATACCGTAGAATCAGTAGTACGATATAGCAAGACAGACTAAGGAACATATAGGACGTAACGTATAGGAAACACGACATTTATTAAGCTTTCACCCACATACAAATCCTACAACAACGCTGCTTGAGCGCCAAACACAGATATTACTATTATTATATACGTTGGCTTAAGCCCCCCTCGCCATTGCACAGGTATTTCAATAATCGAAGAGCAAAGAATAATTTTAATATGTGGATAGAAATTCGGAATCCATACACGAGGGTATTTCCAAACAGGAGGAAAAATCAAGTCGGGAAAGAAGAAGCAGAACAGGACAAGGCACGTTATATAGCATAGGAGCCTGAAAAATGGGAAAAAGGAAGCAGTTAAGACAAAAACAAATTAATTGTACCGACTGCGTATAGCAAATGCTGTACGGTAAACTATGGAGTTTCCTGGAGACAAAACTCCTCTAACATATGATGGGGCAAACATATATCTAACCCGTGCAGTAACAGCTTGCAACTCGACAAATTACCCAAAGAGTAGACGTATCAGTTCAAGCGACGGAGAACAGCAAAGATCATAAGCGTGAAAAACGAATGATGCAAAGTAGGCAAGGCAAGAAAAACATTTACTAATTCAATAAATTTTGATTTCGCTATCAATATCTTTTCTTCGGTAGTTTTTGTTTCGTGTACGTGACCCTGCTTACCATTTCAATTCCACCATGCGTACATGTCAACCACATTGTTGTTACCACTTCACATGATCACCACACACACATATATACCTTAATTGGTATACCGGAACTATATGTAAACGTAAACCATCTCAACGCATCATCCAAACCTCGTTGTATGGCAGGACATGACAAATTGTCTAGTAGTATAACTAGGACAGTAAGAAGTCGCTGCATATGAGGGGCGACTTTTCGCCATCGCCTTACTACCCCCAACGCAGAGGTTTCATTCACAAGCACTACGACGCGAACACCACAACCAGAGCTCCTCACCGTTATCATCACCTCAACCACCACCAAGCAACCAGCCCTGAAGGTACAAGCATTTTATCCAGCCTCGCCTATATCTCCACTTCGGTCATTTTTCAGCCTCCAAGACGGTAAACTGCGCCGACCCCCCATCCCCCTCTCTAACCCCAACCGTATCCCACCCAACCCGGCCCCAGCCACCCCTTCAATTTATTTCTACGCTCCAGGCCAACCTTCCAATTTCTCCTTCCTCTATATTTATTTCGCCTTTTACACTGTGTAAAATTTTGGATCTAGCAATTCTCCATTTATTGCAAGATAAACCGAGATTCGTGGTATGTCTCGATTCTATCCGAAGACGAAATTTACTTTTCACATGGGAGGATTTAAGCCATTTGCAGCTAGCACGATATCTTAAATCGCCCTCATTCATTACCATGCAACGAAACTGAGTATTTAGACAATTTTCTTGTATCTATACCGGCAAAAGTGTTATTTTTCTCATTTCCTCCATCTCAAATAAAATTTCAGTCATTCATTGCACGTACATACAGACACAGCACGCACACACCGTCAGTGGATGCACATATACAGTCACTGCACACACAGTCACCACGCGCACACAGTCACTGCACGCACACACAGTCACTGCACGCGAACGCAGTCACTGCACGCGAACGCAGTCACTGCACGCGAACGCAGTCACTGCACGCACACACAGTCACTGCACGCTCACACAGTCACTACACGCACACACAGTCACTGCACTCATACACAGTCAACGGGCGCACGCACACAGTCACTGCCAATAAACTTCGCACTGTAAAAGTTGGCCGAAAACTCAAGTTTGTGGAACACAATTGAGGGTACAAGGGGGGGACGTGGAAGCGGGTAAGGTGGGACGCCAGAAGCGCGAATATGTTGGAAATGAGGCTATACTGCTGTGCAGCGACGGAACGATATGGTAAAAACCAGGACATATGAAACGGAATGGGAAGCATATGGAGATAATATTATTATATTTGTAAAAAAATAGGCAAAAGGGAATTTAAATTTAAACGAGAAACGGATAACTATGTGTGTAGAAAGAAAAAACTGAAGCCAATAAAATAAAATAATGAGCTATTAATAATCGAACAACAAAAATATTTATATGCTTCTCTATAAACATACTGTGTTTCTCTATAATTATACTAATCATGCTAATGGACGTACAAATGTAATGAAAATAAAGCTGTAGAGATATGTTGAGACCCAAAAGTGAGAAAGCAACTATGGACATATAGATATTGACAGAAATGTGTCGCAGAGTAAAATTATGAATTATATATTACCTAAGCAGAAGAAAAAAATATTCAGGGCGCAGTGTGCACTACTAAAGACTATGTGCAGTCAATTTTCTGTCTATTAAGTGCATCACAGAAGCATAAGGAAGAGCAATTTTCATATTCCTCAATGCTAAATGCGTCGCCAAGCATCTCGCAAAAATTCCCAAGCCCAACCATTACAAAATAATTCGCCAAGCCTGTAACTATCCGAATTATGGCAGAGAAACACTATAAAATATGTCCGTATGTCGCATACATGCTGACAACAATGCTACCATTTTCCTTCAAATCAGACTCATCAAAGATAAGAGAGAAATGTGAGCGCGGTAGCCGCTGCACCGCACGGCGGTCATAATAAGCGACGCTGCATATTATTTATTTCTCCGGAAGCTTGCGATTCACTACGATGAGCTGTAACAAGCAAACGTGATAAAAGAGCAGTGCAAAGAGGAACAATAATAAAGGCTCAAATGGATAAATTAGTCGGGTGCAAATGCTGAAGCGGGAACAAAAAAAAAGAGGAAAAAGAAAGTCTTCCATCCCCTCAATAAAAAATAACTCCAAGACACCGTATAAATAAATCAAAACGTGGACTCGTAAGTCGGCGGAATTTGATTGGCAGACCTGGCAACCAATCATGTCGTGATTTGTTATGATTACTCCAATCAAATGATATTACGAAGCTCCTCACGATCACCAATCAAAGCGCTGATTGAAGTAAGTCCACGTGGACTACACCGTCTCAGCAACCAATCAGAAAGCTTAGTCGGTAGGAGTCCACGTGGAGTAAAATCAGCTGATTTGACGATTGGCTGCAGTTTTCCGGTGACGTAACGGAGAGCAGCCAATGGGCTTCTTCATTCCATATGAACCTTCCTACGATTTCAGCCAGTGAAAGCGCGTTTTGCGACTGAATTCCACCAATGGGGCAGCGATGTTAGGATCGCAGAGACCAATAGGAGGGTCTCATCATCAAACAAAGGGTGTGTGGATTAGACAACTAGCTTTTAGTGGTGTGTTATTACAGAGCGTCATTGGCGTTATTATTGCTTATTACTCCTATTCTTGATAGTCTACTCATTATTATTGGAAGAAAAAAACGCCGAGGTGCAATTTTGAGATTTGCAATGACACTAAGTTAGGCAGCGCGCGGTTATTAAGTAACGCGATACATCTGATGCACGTCAATTATTAACTGAATCTTCCAATTAGCGATTTTACGGGCAAATTATGCGCGACTGCGCAGCAATTCATACACAAGCAATATTTTTTATATGCGTAAACGTGCTGTTCAGGAATTGCAGGGCGGAAAATAGGTTTTATTGCGATGTGGTGCTGATTTCCTTTATTAAATTAAATATTGCAAGTGAGTATGGTACGTTGTTGCAAGGGCAACGTTACAGGGAATAATAAAAAAGGAATACTACAATAAGAATAATAGTGTAAGAAACAAAAGGAAACGCTGACATCATACGGCCGCCGTTTATGAGTTATTACACAAAAGTACATTATTGAAAAGAGAATGAAAGAGTTAAATAGGAGTAATAAGATACCATGTCTACACCTGCGACGCAAGGAGCTGCAGCAACTAGAGATCACCGCACATGGGAGCAGCAAGTCGAGAAAGAAGAGGAAGAACAGAACAAAACATAAGTTGGAATATGAATTTGGAGGAAGCGCAATTGGGCGAGCAAGATTGAAGTCCCAGGATCGCAACTCTCCATATGAACGGACAGGGCGAACGTCATGCTAACCTAACCCTACGGCTGACCTATGCTGATGCCAGTGTGCATTTTACCGAGGCATTGACACCTAAAATATACATAAATAGGAAACAGTACCCCAGATGTTACGAAAGAGCGTACAGATGAAATCGCTCTGTATTATTGCTCACAATGCCTAGAAATATCATAGTCATTATGAAAATGAGAGAGAGTGTAAATGATGCAATATCATCAGTAATAATTGAAACAACTGCAATGACAGTAATTAGTACTGTCGCAGTGAAAACTACTGTTCACCCTTTATTGACAGCTAACTGAATGAGCTGTCTCGTTCTGTGAAATTTGAAGTCGTGCTGTCAATCAGTGAAATGATATAAATCAGAAAAAATGTTCACCATCATGCATCCCCCTGATCGATTAATTGCAGAAATTTGTCGCTTTTGCTGTAGAAACGATTGAAATTAAAGGGTTTAAACAATAGGAGTAATAGTGGTGATGCTAAGAAGTGATACCAATTAATTACAATATTGCACCTACGAACGAGGTCAGAAGATTGCTAGTTTTACATGATGATGAAATATATCGTTAGAAACTAGTGCCATGTAACTGTTTACGTGCTCTATTGCAACTCGCCTATTAGTTATGCAAATATAGATCAATATAATAACTGTATTCAAGCAATTTGCAAAGGGTGCACATTACATTAGTTTACGTCTAGCTAGCAAGCCCACAATGCGGTGCAAGGATTTACTATAACAAAGCTTCAATACGACAAACCTACATTAACCGGTTTAGTTATAATACAGAAAATCAATTATGATACATCTACATATTTGAATATGATTATCTCAATAGCAGGTAAATATACTTTTTTATTATCAGTGATAGACCTGATATAGTGCTTCATCTTTCACTTCACAAAAGAATATTTTATGCATTGCTGTGAACGTGCATTATTGCCAGTATCACCACCCTCACCACCACAGCAACAGCCTTCATCACCACCACCACTACCAGCAACACATCCACTCCACCATCCATTAAACTTACAACATCTGGCAATCCTTTTTCTATGTATTTGGGTAAATAAGAGTGCCATCCACCCCTCGCTCCACTTCTCCACCCTTTTTAAGAGTCTTCCCCAACCCTTCAAGTGGACTCACCCAACCCCACTCAACTTACAGCAGTCCACGTGGACTGTAGTGTTTTTAGCATCACCATTGGTTGACGCTTTCTACAACAGACCAATCACGGAACTCAATTAATAATTCTCCCCGTGTGATTGGGCCAAATGCGAACCATCAAATTCAAATCTAACCAATCATGGCGGAGAAGCCGCAGCTTGCGTGTGGTGAATGGTGGAGCGGCAGCCAATAATCTGCTGGGAAAATCTGATCCACGTGGACTCGGTTACAAAGGTCAAACGTGGTGGAAGTGGCGGGTGGCGGCGGTGGCGGTAATGGAGTGTCGGGGAATGAGTTGAGCATCGCTACCGACACCTTTGTTGTCGGAAATGTCGGCAAGTGACGAGAGTCTGCCTATTGATCTGGGGACTGCGCGCTCTGCATGTGCGCGAGTGTGTGGGGTACGAGTGCGCGAGTGTGTGGGGAACGAGTGCGCGAGTGTGTGGGGAACGAGTGCGCGAGTGTGTGGGGAACGAGTGCGCGAGTGTGTGGGGAACGAGTGCGCGAGTGTGTGGGGAACGAGTGCGCGAGTGTGTTGGGAACGAGTGCGCGAGTGTGTTGGGAACGAGTGCGCGAGTGTGTGGGGTACGAGTGCGCGAGTTGTGGGGTACGAGTGTGATATGTGCTTGTGGAGGGGAAGAGCAGAGTGCGAGAAGAAACGCGTAGTGCGCGAGTGCATGAGGAACGATCGACTGTGCTTGTAGAGGGGATCTAGGAGTGCGCTAGTGTGCGGGGTTCGTGTGTGCGCGAGTGGGTGGGGGCTTGTGAAATGCGCGAGTGTGTGGAGTACGAAAAGTGCGCGAGTCTAGGTGGGTATGAGAAGAACGCAAGTGTGTGAAGGCACGATCGAGGAGTGCGTGTGTAAAAGAAATACGTAGTGCACGATTGGGTGTCAAGTGTACGAGTAATGCCTTAGAAGTGTGCAAACATGATATGTAGTTCGAGTGAGAGGTGGGTGGAGTACATGGAACGTACAAGTACAGAAGGTACGCCGTCGGCGTACGCAAGTGCGAGGTACGCAAAGTACACGAATGTGTGGAGTGAGCGAGGTATATGGGACACGCGGAGTGAACGTAGGTATTGTGGATACGCAAAGTGTGCATTGGTGTGGGATAGCACGAAGGGTGCGGTAGAAGGAATACGCTCGAAATGGGTGCGTGGTGATATGGGGAGAGCGAATGTGTTAGGAACATCGTAGGGTCGAGTGTGTGGGGTACGAGGATGAGCGAGTACCGTATTTGTGTGCGGGGTACATAAATGCATGTGTGAAAGAACACGATCGGGAGTGCGCGAAAGTAGGTACGGTATATACGAGAGCATATGGGATCCAAGGAGTGTGCGGGTACGTGCAGAGGACAAATGTGTGGGGTATACGTGGAGTACGCCAAAGTATACGAGATAGGCGTAATGCGTAAGTATATTTACGTGAAGTGGGTAAGTAGCGCTCGAGTGTGTTGGGAGTACGATCGAAGTGAGCGCGAGTGCATAGCGCACACGTGCAATTAGCACGTGGGGCACACCGAGTCTTTTTGAGTTGAAATATATATATATATATATATACATATATATGAAGGAGTTTCTATGAGAATTATAAAATACAAAGCTCTGTGAATAGAGATGCTACGATATCGAAAATACTACGTGACAGGGTCTTGTCTAAGATTTTATTGGTGAAGTGCACTAGATTACACTACTAAAAAGCCAAACCACGTTTTGTTTTAATACACAGGGAATTTAAACGTAATGTTTTTTCAAAGTATTCGCTGCTATCAAAGCAAAACAAAGCTAGTATATGAGTAACGGAATGGTGCTAACGAAGATGATAGAAAATGATCTAGACTTCAACACGACGTTTTTGCGTCGAGGTAACGGTTGGTGTAACATGATGCGAACGTAGGCGATCGAGAAAGAAATTTCAGTGCAACGTATTTGTCGCCGCCATATAGATGCAAATTGTTTGGGAGAACTGGTACGAGTTACGGCAATGGTGCAAAACTGGCGAGAGACCGAGACGCGCCGAACGAACAGCTAGAGACCGAGACGCGACGAACGAACAGAGACCGAGATGCGCCGAACGAACAGAGACCGAGACGCGCCGAACGAACAGAGGGTCCGGAGGAACCGACAGAATCCGCGGCTCCTCGGCGGGGAAATTGATTGCTAATTTGGTTAGTGTGGGCAGAACCTCCCCCCCTCCCGCCTGCATTCCCCATGCCACTTCCCTCTCACTGATTCCCTTCTAACACACATCACTAGCTGTAGTTTTTGTGCTATTACTTGGTTGAATCTTTCGCTCTTGGCAGTTTCTCTAGTTAAAAGAACAAGTTATTTTTCTAAGGTTCGTGTTGGCCTATACTCAATTGGGATCCTTAAGGCCCAGTTATTACAAAAATAACTAGTGGACTGTAAGAGTGCATACCTCAGCCAAGCAAGGCAACGGTAACAAAAAATTCAAATTGGTTCTGAAACTGTCATTTTCTTTGTATAAGGACCAAAATTTGATCATTTGTGCCTTTTGACAGTCATAACAGTGTGATTTTGAAGTTCCGTGCAATACTTTTTGAGTGATGCTGCTAACAACTATTCTGACAGACATTAGTAAAGCACATAAACAGGCCAACCGATCATCACCAATATTCAATCATTTGTGTCTTTCAACATTACTAACAATTTATGTAAATTTCATAAAGATCTAGACATAACGTTTCGAGTTTTTGCGCTAGCAAACATAAAATCAAACACAGCAACAAACAGCGTACGAACCAACAGATCATCACAAAAATTTGGTTATACTTACTCCTCATAATATACCTAACAACTCATGTAAATTTCATGAAAATCCATTCATATAACTTTTTTTGAGTTATATAGTACTAAGAAAAATAGGCAGACAAACAAATGAACGGATCTTCACCAAAAAGTTGTTACTGATAACATGCCTAACAATCGGTGTAAATTTCGTGAAGACCCGTTCTGACTTTTTTATATAGTAATCTCGGTAACACCCAAAATAACCAACAAACACGACTAAAACATAACATCCTCGGTGAAGGTGAAAAGGCCTGATCTTCGAATTTATCGGGTCCGTTTTAATCTTGTGGCTGGGATGTAGGACCGCACTTGAGCACGTCTCTGTTATTAATTTTGCCGTAATCACCACAAGTAATTATATAATTAACATTGTTTATCTAGTTCGAATCACCTTAATTACTCAGTGTTCACCGGAAGCTTATGGACAAATGTTCGATGGTTGTATAGGATACAACATCCGACGCAAACAGAAATATTATCTCAACGATTACCCAAGTTACAAAAAACAATGTCCAAAATGCCAATTTATTTTAAGCATTTAAGAGTAGCGCACGAGTGTCACTTCAATATCTGGTACAACTTTTGCAATGAACTACTGTACATTTAGTAGTTTTGTTTGAAACGCACGTTATCAAGTACGGTGGTCCCTATATGATCAACGCTTTGCTGAAGTTTATGTATTGATTTCAAGGAAGCCTTAATCACATGACCGGCGTACTTGACAAACTACGTTTCAAATAATGCTACTCCATGCAACGAGTAATCGACGGTTTAGTTCTCATACAGTTAACTGTATCAACGAGAATAATCTAAGTGCAATTTACGGTTTAACCTCGAGAAGAAACCAGGAAAGTGTAGCAAGCGTGATGCAATAACATTTGGCAAGCGAAACGCGTATATATAGCCAATACCGACCGCCACATATGGTCACTATAGGCAGGTTGGGTTTGGCACACATAATAGCCCCGGGCAGAACTTCGGCGCGAGGCTTTCTTTTACGGCAAAGTTTATGGGGTATCGCAAGACCGCGGCCATTGCGACGGGAGACTTGTGTGGCCACGGTGGCAAGGGCATGCGGCAAGCTGTGGCAAGGGCGTGCGGCAAGCTGTGGCAAGGGCGTGCGGCAAGCTGTGGCAAGGGCGTGCGGCAAGCTGTGGCAAGGGCGTGCGCGGCAAGCTGTGGCAAGGGCGTGCGGCAAGCTGTGGCAAGGGCGTGCGGCAAGCTGTGGCAAGGGCGTGCGGCAAGCTGTGGCAAGGGCGTGCGGCAAGCTGTGGCAA
>LQNS02278074.1:7788204-7804936 GCA_001587735.2 Parhyale hawaiensis
TGTGGCAAGGGCGTGCGGCAAGCTGTGACAAGGGCGTGCGGCAAACTGTGGCAAGGGCGTGCGGCAAGCTGTGGCAAGGGCGTGCGCGGCAAGCTGTGACAAGGGCGTGCGGCAAACTGTGGCAAGGGCATGCATGCGGCAAACTAGTAGCAAGAGCAGGTGGCTCTCCTCTTCGCATCCTTATCCAGTCCCAATTTTCTTTCACCCGTTTTTACTAAATAAATTCTCACACCCTTCTCTAACCTCATCTCCACTCCTTAATTAGTCCTTACTAACCGTGTATCCTCTCTACCTCATCCGGCCGTGCTCAATGTTCGTCGTCTTACTTCCCAGAGTTTATATTTTTTTCACTCAAACTCCATCGTTCCGTACATTTTTCCCTATATACATACTGCAGTTTACATATATTCGCCTTTTGCTGCTTCACACATCCCTGTATAGGTCGCACCCATGCAGCCTCCACCGCCCTCCACACTATCCCAATCCTGCCCTCATTCCCCACAATGATCATCCTAACTCCAGGGGAAATAGTTTCGTCGGCAATTCCCCTCAGGACCGTAGAGGGTCCGCCTCTCGATCGTAGCGTACGACGGAACAAGAGACTCACCAAGCGTGAGGCAACAGTGCAACACTGACTGCGGTAGTCACCTGTTAGAAACTGTAGTGATTTTTAATGTAGTTTTACGTCCGTATAGGAATTAAACAACAGATAGTTATTATGAGTCGACAATCATATCCTGTTCAAAGTTTCGCATTCCGATCGAGTGCTTGCGCTAAAGTACGTGCAACATACATATGTATAATTATATATATCGGGTGTCAATGCAAGCTAATTGCATTCGTCATATCACTTGTTACAACTGAAACAATTTTGCAGTTTCTCAATCGACAGGAGTCAAATTAGCAGCATGAAAACGAATAAAAAAACTCGTCTTCTCTTCTACTTGGTTTGGTCGATGTTGCAAATAGCGTGATACCAGCCCTTTAATTATAACTCCTCCTACTCCTAACGTACTTATATTTGATATTTTGCCCGTGACGTACTTTCCTTGCGACGCTTCATTTGCCGCACACGCGGAGAAAAAAAAAATTGCTATGACGGTACCGTATTCCATGATGATATGTGTGTTGCCTACCCAAAATTCAGTTACAATATGTGTGCCAACAAGGTAGATCAGGCACCTATTTCTACCTGAATAGAACCTATTTTAAACTAACCATACACATACTTCGAGGTAAGCCACATGTTGTATAGGGAATGTTTAAATTAACCTTGAAACAGGACATTTAAACAAACAGATTTTGGTACAAATTTACGTTTTTAAGTGAATATCAACCTGCAGTTACAGAGCTAGGAGACTCCTTTCTGTCTAGGACTGAGCGTTCAAGTTCTAGAGTTTCTTTAATGCTACAAGAGTGAGGCCATGTATGCAAACTCTTAGGTTATTTGTACTTCTTTGAAATTCATTACTGCTCGTATATATTATAGAGCCGCTGTCGTGCATGAAGCGAAAGAGAGTGTTGCAATGATATGCATAATATGTGCGTATAGGTGTTTGTGTGTCCACACTGCGTACGTGCCCTGCGGGGTCAGTGTCCGTTCTGGCTGAGGACACGGTGCATATGTTAGTGTTTCCGCGTGACTTGGTGCCATCCTGCAGGTTGTGGGTTCCCGCGAGGAGCCACTTCTGTTTGAATATACTTGCCTCGATCGGTATCTGCCGTGCGCATGTTACGCACCAAAGAAGGGAAGAAAGAAAGGAAAGACGTAAAGCAATGAGTAGAGCAGTGGTTCCCAAACTTTGCTATGCCTGGGCCCCTGGAGAACTTGTTATGTGTTTTTGCACCCTCAACAAAATTAAGTACAATACGTTGATGACAAATTAAATTTATACTAACTTTTGTGCCACAAATTTAAATTAATTTATGAATGATTGAGAAACATAACAGAACCCCTGAAAAGGTCCTCTCGCAACCTTAGGGGTACCATGCACCAAAGTTTGGGAACACCAGGATATCGAGCAGAGCCGTGATGCGATCCGTAACCCACGCGGTAAATAAGACGAAAAGATGAAAAACATCATCAGCAGGAATATGAAAAAAAATGAAAGATGCAATGTGGGTATGAACGGAAATAAAGACGTCCTGAAGGCCAGCTGATGTTCAATTGAGTAACCTATATACAGTATATTGGCCCCCCCTTGCAGTTTGAAAACATGTCTTTCAGGATATATAAGCTTTTTGCAACGCAAATGAACTGTGAAGCGTATAAAAGTATTTTATTTTCCCATTCATTTATATCCATACACTCCTATAGCTGTTCTACTTCTGATACAGCATCGCTGTCTGGCTGTTCGGTATCACCCATATATAGAGGCACCCATATAATTTCCAGCCATAAAAACAGGACCCGCCACACACGCTATAAATTGTGGAAGGCTGTCATATGGTCACTTATACAATTATAGTGGCATGGAACCCCTAATTCTCATACATATTTATGGTGCCAGCATATTACATAGGCAGCATTCATGAAATTACACATCATTAGCTGTGTCTTCTTGATGTTATAGTTATTGGAGGAGAAATTATTCACGAAGTTTTATTTAACGATGCCGTGTCCCAGAAGATAAATTTATGAATGATATGAGGAGGCATTCAAACGATAATGTTTATGAGGTTGCAAGCATATATTCAAAGCTGTAATTTGAATTCGAGGCTTACTATTATTTCGACGCGTGTGTTTCGCGCCCATGTACGCTAGACGAACGAAATTTTCAGAGAGGAAAAGCCATGCACATGTGGACATATACTAAGAGAAAGGCTGAGAAAGGAAAGAAGTAAAGGTCCGAAAAGCCGCTCTTATTTTTACACTATATGCAGTTATACTCTTGGCAGTAGGATATATTATGTATAAATGTATCGATTGTAATGTATAGATGTAATGAAAGTGCCGAGTTTTTGCAAATAATTTGGAAACTCCTATTTGATCTCTTCACTGCACTATTTCAAATCCCTACCAAATCAAGAAAACTAACTTAAAGCCCTTCGATAATTTGCAGTTCACTATTCCGAACTCGAACACTCCCTCAGAGCCACCTCGCAATATATGCATCACAATCCATAAATCTATTTATCGGTTGGAATCCACAAATCCATCAGCGCCGAGTAATCCGTGAATCTATTCCCATTCCCGATGCTAATCTGAGCGAGTAAGCGGAGTCTCTGATTCCAGTTTTGGGAATGGGCTCTAGCTGCGATCGACGGTAGCTCCCGCCAACTGGAATGGAAACCAACATGGCGACTCGGCAACATTTTCCAACCCCCGACAGGGCAATTGAATCAATTCGGGGCAGATTGTAACAGGACCGATGTGCGAAAATACTCTTTTTTTATGCATACACTGTATATACAGATTTTTTGGTCAACTCCTGGGATTGCACAATGAAAAATCCTGAAATACGAAGCTGTACAACGGGAAGGTTCGAGGTCAATATCTGAAAAGTCCGTAGTGAATATTTTTACAGAAGATGGTTCGCGCTTCAACATGTTCTAAAACGTCTATTGTATAGTATTACCTCAAGCCTCGTACACACAACTATGGTGATGCAAGAAAGGAAGGGACTTGTATATATATTTGTCGGTAGAAACTTGCAAACCATGCACGAGGATGGATCAACGCGCATGGGTAAAGCAATTACGTCAGGAAATAAAAGGAAGAACATAACAAAGCATCATAAGTATGTGGATGAAAACGGAAGGAAGCAAATTAAGTAGCAGGTAGGTACGCATGACAGACGTCTCGAAGGCCTATAGCTATAATAAGGTAATCTGTAAAATCTCCCATGCATGGATGGGGTCGCTGCTCCTCATAACATAGGATGGGCGAGCCTCTTACGGTATCGATAGCGGCCGGGTGCTTCAAGGGTAGAAAAAGAATGAGAGGTATATACAGTACGTACAAATAATGGGAAATCTATATCAATAAAGGAACACTATTCATGGTAGTAGGCCAAAGAAGAAGAGGAAAAACTGTACAAAGGCTAGGTATCTACGGGAGTAGCAATAAGGAAGAAAGCAGAGCTATTGAGTACTGGCAAGAAAGTGTTTGGGATTCTCCATATCCTAGGATGGACTTAGCTAACTTATACCAAGTTATGAATCATCTTTTGCAACCTGCTGATTTTTAAAAGTTAATACAGTGAACCTCGGTTCTGGAACGACGCCGAACGCGACCAAAAATTTCGAGTAAAATTTGCATGAGAACTCAATCAAATTTTCGCAACTCGACCACATGAGCCGGGAAGGGAGGCTGTTCCGAGTGCTTTAATGAACTAAATGTGTACTAATTGATGATTGATTCGTAACTTAGCTAAACCGAAACGTTAACGCGATATGAGTTCCGGAGCGAATTTTGGTCGAATTAAACAGAGGGTTTACTGAATAAGCACAAACGAGTCATTACGACAAGTTTAGTACAGTATTGCCAACAAATGGGTATATATATATATATGCAGTGACATCGTGATTGACAGCATATCAATTAATGATAATAAGGAATAGTAAATATTCTTTAAAATATAATATGAGGTATATGATATTAGCTGCTCGTCATAAAAATGATGCACTACAGAAAGAATTTAATACTTTCCTACCATAATTGTCATCCGAAAGCCAGGTCATTATATATATATATATATATATATATATATATTAATCAAACCTGTGACCGTCAGCCACTCGATCATTTCTAGCTCAATATATGTACACATGTGGATCAAATACACTGTATACAACATATACTGTGTTCAATTTCCAGCAAGATAGATACTGACCAGTGATCGATCAAGAATTATACTAGTACATTTCAAAAATTATATTTTAAAAATGAAACTCTATGAAAGGATGTACATGCACACACACTAAGTTTCTAAATTACAGGTGCAATTATGCAACAAGCATACATTTGTAATGCAAAAAGTACAATATACATTGAGCGATAAAAACACGAAAAATGGAGCGACATCGCTGCATGCTGGACACGTATACGTACTCGGTCAACAATTTCCAATCATGCACAGGTTTAAGGTATCAAGCTCAGGTATGCACACGTATTCGCAGTTAGAACCAATTCAATATAAACTATGACGGAACATTTTATTAACCTCACATTTCAAAGTTAATTTAGCCTTTTACATCTTGATTAAACATACCGTTTACGCAGAAATAACAATGTAATGCATGAGTAGCGTCGTTAAAGGATTAAACTGTGATAAATTTTTGAGAAACTTTGTAAAAGTTGCCGTTACAAGATAATTGCATTGTTCATTCCAATACTGTTATATACGTGTACGCACTTACCTTTTTTTCTTTTTTTAGTTTTAAAAGCAATAGCTAAAGTCACCTCCCCTCCCCCACGTACAGCGCACACTATAATCCAAAGAGAGGAACTATGAGCACTCTCAGAGCGCATACCTCCGCCAAGCAAGGCAACGGTAATGAAAAATTCAAATTGCTCTAAAACCATTATTTTCATTGCATCAGCACAAAAATCTAACATCATTTGTGCCTCTTGATGGAAATAACAATTCCTGTAACTTTTTTGAAGACCCGTACGCAAGTTTTTGAGTAACGCTGCACACAAACATTTGACAAACATAAGTCAAACACAGAAATGCATGGACCAACCGATCTGCACCAAAATTTAATCATTTATGTTTTTTTACATTACTAACAACTGCAAATTTCATAAAGATCCATTCAGAACTTTTTCAGTTATTGTGCTAACATGCAAGTATAAAATCAATTACAGCGATAACCAAACGAACAAACAGATCATTAAAAAATTAAAAATTTGCAATTACTCTTTATAATAAACCTAACAACTCATATTAATTTTATGAAAATCCGTCCATAACTTTTTGAGTTATGGTACTAAGAAAAAATAAGCAGACAAACAATTAAACAGATGCAAGGATTTTTACCAAAAGTCAATCATCTGTTACTGTCAACATGCCTAACGATCCCTGGAAATTTCGTAATGATCCGTTCCTAACTTTTTGAGATATCTTGCTGACAGACATAGAGACGGACAAACACGACAATTTAGGCGAGGTAATCAAGAAGTTAAATGTACTATGTATATCGTTGAAAATGACAGAAAATCCAACACGAACGTACGTGTTCTCATACTTGATAAATATGCGCATGAACACAGCAAGTTGATTGGTGAAAGAGACGAGGATCAGAAAAAAAATATAGTAAGAGAAGATTGAAGAGAAAGCAAAATGGGCATAGAAATCAAGGTCTCAAAGGCCTAACTAAAGATGAAAGTAACCTGCGAGATTCCGTGGGAGTTAATGAAAGTCATGCTCAATGAATTGTGAAGCTCATGATTTTCTTTTTAGCCTACTTGTCATATATTATAGAAGCAAACGACAATTTGTATATTAGCGATCGATATATGCAAGTTTTGTGTACGACTGTGTGGAGCCTATAGTTAGATTCTCAGTTATGTTGTATAGGGTACCTCATTTGCACCTTAGTAGGGAAGCCTTTCTTTGAATTCATTTTTTTTTTTTTGCGAGCTCGTTTAATGAAAGTGACTGTAATTGTATCAAAGACAGAAAACCTTCATTTTGTGGCGAGTTCAGTGAATGAACAAAAATAAAATATTACTCAGTAACAGTGCTTCAAATAAACGTAAAAACGTCAAACATAACTGTAATAGCATTGCACATCGTGTTTAAAATTGATTAGGTATTCAGTTTAATTTTTTCACTGTAATCGAAAGCGCATAACAAAGTTCCCTCGAACGTGTTGCAATACCTATCCCGCAGTAGTGAACTCATTCAGTTTATTTTACTGCCCTACGAAAAAATGTCGCCATCAGTTAACAAATATCGTTTGTTAGATAGCAAATATAGTTCTACAGAGTTAGGACATTTTGTGATCAACAAAATATAAATCTCACTAGAGGTTAGATGTTACTAAAGAGGAACAAGAACCATTTCTAGAATGTCAAGGAAGAGAGAATAACAGATACAAAAAAAGGCGATCACGCAATGAAGAACGCCGGGCGTAGAGATAGCAAGTATCTAAAATAGGAGTAACGCTAATACGTCGAGCTTTACCACCGTGCAGCATGTAGCACGTTGCAGTGTCTTGTATTAATATCGCATCCGTTCTGAAATTTACTTTACCCAGTCTGCGCTGCTAGTTGTAACTCTAATAATGCCTATATATTCCTATATTTACTCCAGACAGCTAGTTAAAACGTTGATAATGATGCTATCTTGTAATTTGACGACGGTTCAGTAAGCTGCACAAAGTAGTGCATGTCTATATATCTAGCTTACCAATATGCAGAAAATCACAATGCTACTATTATTTTATTACTAGTATTGTCATCATAATGCAAAATTACAATGCTAGTACTGTTGACGTAATGCTATATTTACTACCGACTTGTAAACCATAGTGTGCTTTTAGTTATTATCTTCGTACAGCAACGCCAATGCCAAAGGCAATCATCAATTAATACGTTTCATTCTACCGGAGAACAGTACATCACATCGACAAGAAAGGAACAATAAAGCAGCTATTCGATGTCAAATGTCGTATGCGAAGAGAGCAAGAGCACAAAGAAAGGCTGGGCCGTAGCAGTATTGACTTCATTTAGTGCCTTGAGTTAGTTCAGAGCGTGGACACATTAAAGACAATTTGCGTTTTGTCAGCAATAAGAAGGTGGCGGGCAGTAAAGCATCAGCGGCGGCCGGTATTTGCGTGCTTGTTGTACAACGGGTGTGTTTTTAGCGAGGGATCAGCGCGGACTATTTCCCGCCATACAAATCAGCGAAGCCAGCAGGGCTCCTCGACACAACTCCCCTTGCCACCTAAAAACGCCGCAACCCCTCCACCATTGCCACCCCACTCACTCTCCCCACATTCACCCGAAACGAATGCTTCCACTCACCCCTATGCGCTCTCCACTTCTCCCCACAAATACCCCCGAACTCCCATAGCGTCACTATGGTAACCAAAGCTCGCACTGCTATTGGTCGAGAGCAAACTGATTCTGGGCGCCGCAGACTCTCCATTGGCTGGAGGTCCACGTGGACTTTTTGGCAGCGTCTCTCTTACAAGATCAAAAGAAAAGTAAGAAACTTGCATATTTCTTTACACTGAAAAAAATTGTTTCAAAAATACTCAAGTTTACATTTATTTATGAATTACATTAAAATACTTAGTTTAAACCACTGCGCTCAGCTAGAATTATTGTTGACATACAATCCCACTGCTTACTGGCCAGTGCGTGCAACCTGTCTACCAATGGGAGCCCCGAACGCGGCTGGTGTCCACGTGGAGTCAAATACACCATTGATTTCGTTATTTTCTTTTCTAATTTTGCTGTAATTTTTTCACCACCATTAAACACCAACATTAGCTGCAACCCCGGCATTATCACCAGCGCTGGAGCGTTACATTGTGCCTCCTCTACCGCAGCAACCTCCACCACCATCATTGCCATCACCACAACTGCGCAATAGCACTGCTATTACTTATTCCAACCTATGATAACATACTTTAATAATGATTATTGTGCCGCATATGATGATGGTCGCGATGATACTGCCTAGGTCGGCGACGTTTATGGACCTCATAGATTTGTGCGAGCGGTCGCGGCGTTTTGTTACTGCAGTCATTCGTTAGTTTGTACGTTTTGGCTATTTTCTTAGTACGTTAGTCGCCTTAATCAATATTTTTATTGTCATTACGGAGGCCAAGCTATGGGGCATAATGTCTGACATGTAACGATATGTCCCTTGTGTGTAACCTAGAAATAAGATTATTGTATAACATGTAGCATCGTAGCATTTCAGTGTTGTAATGTCTCCATAAGTATTAAATAAAGTTTATTATTATTACAGAAAATTACTCTTACTTAACAATTTCCAGCCATTCACACCAACACTGTTAAGTCCCAAATAATATCTTATATCAAGATCACTCGTGAAATTAGATCTAATTAGTTTATTTAAATAACTGAAAATTAATTGCTTAGGCACTATCAGTTTGAGTACATCTTGAAAAGCAAAAAATTTTAACAATCTCTGCTACCATGAGATAGTATAGGAAAACGAAATTATATTGGAATAGACCGAGAGATATCCGTGGTTAGAGTAATTTGAAAATATTTACGCGTAACGTAACATGTCCATTAATATGTAGGACTAACTCAATGAAATGAATATCTATAACTACCCGAAAATGCCATTATATTTTCTAGTATACTCTATACACCAACAATTATCTATGCGCTACATCTACAATAAAGTCACTGTGAAGGTGACGATGTAGTTTGTTAGTCAAATTATAGTGATATAAAACAGTTTAAAAGTGCTTAATATATTCTAAAGATAATTACTTCATATTTGCCGACACAAACACCGTTAATGTCAAAAGTTTCTACTCTAATAAAGTCAACGTTTCAGCATTATTCCCTATTTGTACGAATAGCCACACGTATTCACTGTGCAGTATATAAAATATCGTGAATCGTGCACCATAAATTTACAAATGAAATTAGTTCGTTTACCATATAATAACATCTTATTCAGAGAAGCGAAGGCTATATTAGTTGCAGATATATTATATATATATATATATATATTACTAGAACGTCGAAGGCTTCCCAGTAACACAAGGGCGCTACGCTGCTTTAATAATTAATTAATAAGTGGAACAACAATGCATTCTCCGTTTCAATACTGGCTTTGTCAATGTCCTATGTTATAGCTCATAATTGTAAACCGTAACACGAGGTATATTTACTCTATCAGAATTGTTTAAGTTTGCTGAAGCAACAGATGTCACTTGAATAATTAAATATTCATGAATTATGTTAAACGAACGTTCTTGCTAGTATAAAATACTGCATTATTCAACAAAAACATTAAAAGTGAATTATAAAATAATGTGCAGCAATGTGTGCATTTATATATATTTACTTTAGTCCTTCGAGATCGGCGTTGCTGTTATGTAAACTGGCACAACGGAAAATATAAGTAAGCTGCGTGTATCATACATGCAAAGAGTACTGAACAGCAGTAAAATATAATAATGTTTTTCTCTCTGTTGCTCTTTTGCAAAATTTCTGCAATAGAGAAAAAATTATCGCCTATGAAAAGCAACTTTGTGTTATCCCAATTTATTTGCCCTTCTCAAAACACTTGCCATAATTTTAGCTGCCAGGCACACGCGTAATAAGGGAATATTTATCCTAACTATAATGCCCTGTGTTTATGAAGACAAAATATGCTGCTTCCACAATGCCGCATATGGTAAAAAAAAAACTAAAGGAATTTTAATTATTGTATTACTGAATGAAAAACAAACGAAGCTGCTGTCCGGCCCGCAAAAAAAAAAGTCTGGTTCTCAAAACAAACCTACACAAATCGCCTTATATGCAGGCTTAGGGAGATTAAACAATTGAACTAACTACCTGATTGTTCTACATGCGCCATAAAGGCATCAGTACTGGCCAAGAATAAATGGGAATTGATTACTTTCGGATATCCTTCAAGCAACTCATCCTACACGTATTCTTTGGTGCCTGCGATTACAGTACTCTAGTTAATTGCTGCTTCGTAATAATACCGGGTGTCCATATAAAGTCCCTTTACAATATTGTTCACGAGATTTTAATAAACTGTTAGACTTTGACTTTGTGGACATCCAGCATATATATCTATATATATTTTTAAGATGGCTTAAATGTAGATTTCGATTAAAAGCAGTTGAAGAAATTTAATCAACATATAGGCTAATATATATTAGTTGAAAAAACTTCCTAAATAATCACAAAATCAAGAGAAAAGCAAGGGAGACACAAATAAAGTAAAACGTCGAGCATATGCTCGGGGATCGTAACACTGTAACTGTTTGATACGGTCAGCTATAGTCATGGCGTTCATTCATAAAATTAAGCGTCTTCGTGAAAACCCATGGCTCGTAACATAGCTTTACCTCACATCATGAGTATGACAAACACTGAACCCCAAACAAACATTGTGGACACCCACAGTATATTATTGCCGACCCATCCGCGATTTCGCTTCTTTGCAACCGGCAGTAAATGTACCGTGTAATGATTTCAGAAAAAAAAAATTGAGAGTTTCAAGCAGAGCTACTTCAGAAAAATATTGAAATGCAGCAATAAAATAAGTAAAAGTCAGACTTGTAGTTCCAACAGGGCACGACAAAGTGCGCGCGAACGCGGCGGCGGCGTCAGCTTGTGAGCAGCCTGCATCGGCGAGTTTGTGGGATGAACGCTCGCACGATCACCGATCGTGAGCAGCCACGCATCGGCGTCGCCGAGTCTGAAGGGAGTGTGAGTGAAGGAGTGTGGCAGCCACAGCCATAGGCAACTGTGACTGAATGGTTTGAATCTGTAAAGGCATGAGGTATCGGCGGAACTAACAAGCGTGAGGAAAAAAAAAAACAATATCAGGGACGTACTAAACGAAAGGTATCGGTGACATCATAAAATGTGGGAATAAGGTAGTAGGAGGCTTTGATAAAGTTAAACGATGTGAGAGTACAACGAAAAGTATAATCGAGAGTATATAGTGCAAGAGAAAAAAAAAAAAACAGGTTAAGAAGCACCCTTAAGAATGAATGTGTGAGTTAAACGAAAGGTATACCGAAGAGAGTAAATAGTGTGATGATACAGCAGTAGGAGGCGATAGCAAAACGAAATGGAGTGAGACTAGAGGATGAGGGGTATTGCGCAAACTAGCATAAGAATAAGGTACATGGAGATATATCAGTGGTACTAAATGCTGTGAAATTAGGAGAGCAATTACAAAATGGCTGAGGAGGAAGAAATAGCGACAATTAAGTGTACTGTAACTATAGATATGCCGTAGCGTTTCAGCTGCACATATCACATGTCCAGCAAGGACATAACATCAAAATCAGTTCAGTTGTTATATTAGTAATTTTAATGTACTTACATTATACTATAGCGAGGATAGGCAAGGACCACGTGGTGTGAAACCAAGCCAGGTGTGTAACGTACGACCATATCTAGCTGAACACAAATCCACCAAAAGAGTACAGCATCATCATTCAATCCACGAAGCTCTGTTATACTCATTAATTGGCAACAAAGTTTATAACCGGAGGGGAAAAATGTCCAATGTGATATGCGATAAGAGCGAAAAAACGCCAGCCGTGCTATATGCAAGGCCTGCCTGGAATCTGATACAGAGTGGAGAATAGGTACGGCCTGCAGTGCTTGAGATGCGACGGAGAGAAAGAAGAGCGTTGGACTACAGCTGCTACATGTGGTGTAGGGATGAGGCATAGTACTCCCCTCGTTACTCGAACGACTATTGCTTGGATGATCCATTAGTCACGTGAACCTCGATTGAGCCATTACTCGCGTGACCCATTACTCAATTAACAGTTTACACATTACTCGACTGACCCATATAACTCGATTGACCCATTGCTGACAAACATCATAACACGAACAGCCCAAATTGCTCGAACAACTCGTGTCCCGGAAGATATATTTCTCAAATGGCTTATTTCTATCACTTATTTCTTGAACGGATCAGCACTCGATCGACATAATACTTGAACGATCTTGTACTCAAACGAGTTATTACCCTTTCTCTATAGATCTTACCCGAACAAATCTGTGCTAGTAAGGAATATATGAACGTCGATCTTTACAGACATCTTCAGCAGTAAAATTTGGGGCGTGCATTTATCTAAATGACGTCTAAAAATATCAATGGATAAGTAGAAGAAGAACAAAGTTGGATATTCAGTACTTTCGTACGCTTCAGAAGAAAAAGTAGAGACTATGAAACACTCTCCGTTTACTTAAATTCATTCCGCCACCGTAAAAAAAAAAAAAATATTCTTAGAAGTTTAGTAACATTTCCTGAAGATTTTTGCTTTCAGCAGCCAACACAAAGATCACACAGCGGAGACTTGTCTTTGTTAAAGAAAATGTCTTGTAGTACAGAGACAGCTCGGCTAGAGGCGGCGAAGCTCTTAGAATTTCTAGAAAACAACGCACACAAACTGAAGTCCCATTTGCGCTAACTGTGAAGCTTCTAATACGATCCAAAAACATTAGAGCTTTTATTATAGTGAAGGCCATAGCGTGCCTTTAGTATCAACACTACAATAAGAAGAATAAAAACAAGAACTGAAAGAAAAAAAAAACAAGAGCACTCACAGTAACCGCATCGGCGGATACGCAACGGCGGCCTCTTGGCCGCATGCATCAGTTACTACCATTGGCTGGCGAGGCATTGACGTCACGTCGTGAGTAACCAATCATACGCACAATTCTCCTTGGGACCAATCAGACGAGGGTATTGGCCGGCGTCATGAAAGTCGTCTCGTGTGGGCCAATGAGCTTGGGCAAAACGTGGGGTCCACGTGGACAACTTTCCAAGGTTTTCGGTTGCAAAGCGAGCAAAAAGAAGTGCAAGATTTCCGTGCGAGTTTTGGACTTTAAGTGATGCTTTGGCCGAACAAGGCCGATCAAAGGAATAATGGAGTATCGGCAATGCCCGGGCCTCCGCACTTCTGTAACACCTAAAAAAAAGACAATTGGACGCGGGCCGGAAGAGCGCAAGAGAGAGAAAGAAAAAAGAAAGAGAGAGAGAGCCTGAGCGCAAGTCACTTGCACCAAAAGAAAGAACAGCAAAACTTGCTCATAATGTGGAGACTTTGTTTGTGTTCTTGAAGGCGTTACGTTTTTTGTTTGCTTTTGTTCGCCTCGCGTGAAATGAAAGGGAAGGAATTTGTGAACCAATTTAGAAGGCTTTGAATAAGAATAAGTCTTCCCTCTAAAGAATTGGAGGCGATGCTTGGTTGGCCGACCTTACAGCGACCAAATTCTGAAGATTTTTCCCAAAGGAATGTGGGGCTTTCTTGAAAGTACGAGTATGTCAAACTCGTGTACGCTATGCAGTCTATACGTTAATTCAACAGAATATCTGATTTTTTCCATCGCGTGTTAAACTGGATCCAATTTTGAGTTAAATATATTAAAACTAGACGTATAAACGCCATATATGTATATATATATATATATATATATATATATATCAGAGAAAGTTCACACACCAGTTAAACGAACGTGTTCTCTAAACTCGGCGTTCAATTAATTGTCTTGTTGTGATCATGTAAACACGACTATGCCTGCAAAAAAAATGTTTACTAAAATAGTCCACGTTAGCTGGCTTGGCAGTGTCACTGGTACAGTCTATATATATCTTCAAATTTAGAGTGATTTACAATTTATAATAGAAAGCTGTGCACTTTCCTTGTTTTTTTATTTACGAGAGTCAGCAACACATGCGGACGCTATGCTGCGAGAACAGGCTCAGTTGGCTTGTCGTACTAGAAAAAAAATGTACCTAGCTATCTACGTTAATAGATATATGGCAACCGAAGTCTCGGAAACTACAAATTTTTCAGAATATAGGCGAGTTTCTTGGTTTTAATAGGGAGTTTTACAGAAAAACTGAGGTCTGATTACACAAATACGGTACGTAATCTCAATCAAAAACATTGAAACGTGTTCAGTACCGGCCGGGGTAAAGTACGTCAGACGTCGGTTCTCTCACTATTATCCACCTATATTTTCAAACCCTACAGCTATAGGCTAGGTAACTTTTGATGATTATAATTGTGGTAACTAGCAGCTTAGATTATATACCTAATTGAATAGTTTGAGCCTCCGTCTCCACAACTAAGGTGATTTAACTGAGGAAGAAATCAGGGACATAGGCCTTATGGTATGTCGATGGAAACGGCTAAATAATGCACGATGGTGTTCCCACACAGGATCAACGCGTATATATATAGGAACAAGTCGGGAAAAAACAGGAAGAAAAGAACAAAACATCATCAGTTGAGTATGAAAGTGAAAGCAATCGATCAAAGTGGGCACGAAAGATAGACGTCCCGAATGGCTAGCTAACAGTCTAAGCCTAGGTAGCTAACCTACTCAATCCCCTAAGAGGTGGTTATTAACATAGTTTGATACTAATTGCTACTCTTATTAAAAATGTATTATTATTATTAAATCACACCAGACTGGCGACGTAGGAATGGAAAAACTCCATGAGGTTAACACTTTAAGCCCTACTGCACAAACGTTTGAAAGATGAGATCTTTACTCGTCATGAAGCGAAAGTAGCATGTCCATAGAGTAAAAATTGATCCCACTAGTGAATCGAACGCGCATGATTAAGTCCGGCTAAATTAAGATCATAATCGAAATGGACTTTCTCATTCAAAATGCATGGTGAATGGACGACACCTATAGTGAGTCTAATTTCTTTAACAGTCTTGTGACGTCATCAAAGCTAGAAAATTAGTGGCATCGAAGCATAAACTCCGGCACTTGAACAGGCGGCGTATGTAGTAGGTTGCCTTACCCTCACTCTAGCTGCAGACACGACTATTTTTTTTTTTCGGTAGCTCGCATTATTCAACAAAAAACCTCACTCTGTAAACATGCAGGCATTAAATTTTTTCGGTAGCTCGTATTATTCAACAAGAAGGAACGGTTGGGCTTTCTTTGTTCCAAGACCATGTCTTTCATCGCCGCCCGACACGCATGCACAGATGAGCGCATGGCCATGTAGGAGGTGTGAATAGTATATAAATAGAGATCTCTTTTTTACGTTAGAGGGAGGTCTTTGTAAACAGAGCGTCCCGTAGCATTTTTTGTCGTTCTTCATCAGGTATACAGGAGAGTAAGTAAACAAGGATGAACTTTAGTTGAAATTTAAGCAGCTCTTATTTTAAAGAATAAAATATGTATAGATTTATTACAAAGATTGCAGTACATTTATTAACTCGTTTCTGCTCATCAGTTTACTTATCTACATGCATGCTGTTCGGTTTTTGTTAAAATTTCATGAATTAGTAATAAATATAGCCAGTTTATCCGTATTACTGATAGGCACAGTACATACCTCAGCTTAGATATCTACTGTGTAGCTATACCCAAAAGTTTATGCCAACTTGAGACTATTACAATTTTTCTATACGCTTTTACAACACTGGAAGAAGGATATGCGAGGTAATTAGTTGCTTCGCCGAGGCAGATTTACGATAAGAAACATGATCATATAATAAGTTTATTATTGTTATTATTATCGATATTTCTAGTTGAAGCCTCTTTACCTACAGCATACGCTACGATCCAAAGGGAGGACGAAACAAGGGACATCAAGAATGCCGAGAGAAACGATCGTACGTGGATTCCATGCACGACTCCTCGCAAACGGGAACAGTAGAGGGAGTGCAGAACAATTAAAGCATCATCATGAATATGAATGCAGTAGAAAGTACGGAAGACGTCCCAGAGGCCTGGCTAAGGCGAAGTTTTTCGTATTATTATTATATTGAATAGTTTAAGCCTCCGTTGCCACTACAACGACAATCTAACAGAGGAAGAAATAAGGGACATTGAGTATGTCGACAGAAACGCGGAACCAATAGTTGAGGTTGTTCCCAATCATCAACAACGAGCATGAGCACCGAGAGTCGATATGAAAGAGGAAGAACAAAAGAGAGAATTGTCAGTAGTATCACGAAAACTGAAAGAAGCAGCGTAGACACGAAATACAGACGTCCCGATGGTCTGACTAAGGTAACCCAGAGGGTCCCTCTGGTGCCCATGGAG
>LQNS02278074.1:7816540-7830862 GCA_001587735.2 Parhyale hawaiensis
CTAGATACATTTGTAAAGTTGTATCTAGTATCTGTATCTAGATACATTTTAAGGGTGTATCTAGTATCTAGTATCTAGATACATTTTTGAGTATCTATGCCCAGCTCTGTGAATGGTCTATGAGTATTTCAATTATTTTTGCAAGAAAATCGTCGTAAAGTGCAAATTTCATCCCTTAGTACATAAATAAATGAAGAGAATATATAGAAATTGAGTAATAAGCAATTGTGAATAGAAAGCTGTTGTAGAGGCCAGTGGAAATTTCACAGCACTAGCCGCAAGATCTAGACCGCTAATTTAACATTTTCTTTGAAGTGAAGCATTATCTATACTTCATATTAAGTTCACAGTGCTTTTTACAAAGCATATTTAAACACGTCATATTTTTTCGACCTAATTCATTCAATCTCCCGCTCCTGACGGACCAGCTACTTCACCTGCACGCGTACACAAAACGCGGTAAAAATGTTGTCGGTAAGAACAGAAAGATTGAGCAGTAACTGTTTTTATCGCGTCTCTTGCGTCCAGAATATAACGCTGCTTATAATTTTGATTAAGATTAAGATCTCCGACACTCAAATACTTCGACTTGTCGATGTGACGTCAGTTGCACTACATGCGGTTACAGCTAAGTTTCATTTTGCCTCATTGAGTCCTCCCGTAACATGCACTCTTTGTTTCCTGATGCTTCCAAACACCGGAATAAATTTTCTATACTTACTGTATATTTCGAGACTATCAAAAATTTAAAAGCAAAGAAAAGAGTTAATAAAATCATCGTATACGTATAATTGACCAAAATTTTCCATTTCGAGACGATAATTATAGTCTCGAAACAAGCATGTTGTTTCTTTGTCTGAGAGACTAGAAAGCACTGTTCTAAGACCACTCTAACTATTTTAGTTTTTTTTGTGCAATTGTAGTTAATACAATACAAATTTTATTTAACTATTAAGATATATTTTCCATAAGCACTGAAGAAATACTCTTGCAATAGAGCTCCGTGCCTCCATTTTGAATACATTAATTAACTTCACAATCAACGTTCCATGCGGGTAAAGTAAAATAGGTTCTTGCCTAAAGAGCCAAATGCGACCAGAACCTAAACGTTCATGATGATGAACACCCACTTTAACGGCTCATCCTTCCAAAGATGTATAAAGCGCAATATTCTAGGAAAAAAAGTCAAGTCTTAGCAGAAGTTAAGCGTTCATCATCACAAGCATTGACTTTATGGTTCCCCTCCGAGAGCGAATGCGATAGAAGCCCATAAGTCTGAAGCTAACAGCATTATTGCTGCTGTGAGGTCCTTAATCAACAGACAGCCTTTCAAAAATGACCTCAGCCTGAGCGAGAGTGATATGTAATCATGTTTCATTAGAGCCATTGCCAGGAGTAAATCTAATAACCAGTGGAAATTGGTCGAAAATATGAAACGTTCCTTCATTTTATGCAGCTTAGATCCGTGAGCTGGCTGCCCTGTCATATGGGGCCAAGCTGAGTGGCACTCTACGTGTGAAAAGTAAAGTGCTGCTTCGGCGATATTGCTCTGCAGTATGAAAAGTTTGTTGGTCAATGTCAGTCGCTCAGTTTGTCCGTGTACGGAACACTGGTCACTCCGGTCGGTGCCTGACACAATTTCCGTCTGAAGTGAGGAAGGTGTCGTCCCAACACCACCGCGCATCCCCGAGCTTTGACAGGAAAATAGGAATTTTCGAGCAGTTTTAGTGTTGCAGAAGCACGCCAGGCGCCATGTATTTCTAGTTGTAAGAAATAGGTATGCTCATCAGTTCAGCAGCAGGTTTAATTTCTGCAAGGGTGTAGAATACTAATCAGGAGTCCACAATAACTCCCGGCATCACTTGCATTGTCTGGGTCGGGATCAGTGATCTCAAGTTCTACAAGTTCTCAACAAGCTGATCATTGTAGCCTCTGAAACCAATTCTGTCTCGGTACATAAGCCATAATACTTGTATGGGCCCAGAACACTGATCACCACAGATTCCGACATAATTAATGTTGAGATAGAGAATATATAGCCTACTGTTCAGTTCACAAGGGCCTTTTAAAAATTCTCAGCAATTTATGAGAACGTTCAAGAAAGCTGTCAGTTGGTATCTTACGGACTTTGACTAACTTTTATCCTGAGAATGGCATAGATTTTTGCACGCATACTCTCCTTATTTAGCAAAGGACGCTAGTAACGACTATCAGAAGAAACTGAAGGAAACTATAAATTTTTAACCCTGAGAAATTCATACATAATATTTCGCTAAAATGTTGACTTATGGAACATTACCGTACTATTATTTTTAACTCGAGCTGAGAAGAGAATTATATATATGACTTATGAAATCAAACGGCGTACTCTTTGAGTTCAAGGGACACAGATTTTGCTGGTAAATAAATGGATATACTGTAAAGAGCAAACATTCGAAATATGGAGAATTTTTTAACGAACTCCAAATTGCAGTGAGCAAACGTGTTTCCACAACGGATAATTTTTTTCAGTAACACGTTTTCCAACGGTCATTACGAAAGAAAGATGGAATATTCACGATCAAAAACTTTCAAGTATTCATTCTTTCGTTCTCCCAAAGTAATTAAAGAGCTCAACTTTCACTCGTAAATGAACTACCTTCAATCGAAAAAGTTAACATCTAAATGATAGCACGAGCATATTCTATCGATGTATTCATTTGCATTTAAAAACTGTTTAATGTTTGGCGCAAAAGAATTGCAAAAAACCGACTCATTTTGGTACGCGTCGCTTCATTAATATTTCTGAATGGCTGTCGTGGAGCCAGCGGCCTGTCGCTTCCTCATGAATAATAGCAAAGCCCGTGGCATTTGCTGACGTATGCGAACAACAGCTGACGCGAGCTGTTCTGCATAGCCGATCGAGCTGTCCCTATCTACCAACCACAGCTGTGAGGAGTGCTCAATGGCCACGACACACGCTAGACAAAAGAACGAGTATCGTCATCTTTCCGTCCGAATGCGTTGACGTGTCCATTTAAATAGCACACACACTTGCAAAGAATTTTGAGTTATTAATCTCCCTAGATATAATGAGATATCCAAAAATTAACTAACAGCATTTGCGGATCAAACTGCACTGATGGTGTACCTACGTTTTTTACACCATTTCTGGGTAAAAGGTAAAGGTAAAGCTAACTTGACCGTACCTCCAAATGGGAAGCCCGCATGTACTGGTTTGTATTCCAGATATAACAGGCCTCAGAGGAGCATACGGCTTCAGTCGACACAGATTGTCCAGAGCTATGGCGCCAATGGCGGAAGACTCCATGCGACAATGTGCGCCCTCCAACCCTCCCCATTGCTGGCAAAGGTAAGTAAACCCACAGTACTACGCAGACCGGATGCCCTACTGAGACTATAGCTGTGAGGAACCGATGGTCTAGGTATATAATTACAACGAATAAGCAGTAGGAGGCAACTTGGATCCGAAATGATACCAAAGACTGACAATAGCAGCAGAATATATGGTCAACAGTTACAACTTGGGAAAACAGTACGCCAGCGCAGCTGCCAGAGCATTGTTGCATGTCAGGCGATCACTGCTGCAGGTGCTGAAAAAGATGTTCACCAATGCTCGTTCAACAACTAGAGCTACATCACGCCACCCGTAAAACAAAAATAAGTATTGAAATAAAACTGGTCTGAACAGCACTGTACAGAGTGTATTTTTTTCACACGTAAGTTTATTGCGAAATTCGAAGTATATAGTTGTTTCGTACATTTATAATGTAATTTATACTTCATGGTTACTCATACAATATATATCTACATATTCCGTTCACACGGCTATTTTACTTCCATTGATACAGAGCGTTTTTTTTTTCTGCAAGGTCGAATGTATTTGATTATTATGCTTTATTGTGATGGTGTTGTTGTTTGTTGCCTCCAAGACGGCGGAGCTCGAGAACCACTCTCTTTGACCGCCTGGAGGAAATACGTTGAGGCATTTCGATCCCGTAGGCGAGTGTTGTAGGGCCCTGTCCACGTTACCACTTTAAGCGAAGCCGCATCTCAGTCGGACCAAAGTCCTGAAGGGACCAAATCGGGGAGGGTTTCAGCGAAGTTCAGGGGGTTACACCGTACCACTCCTTGCTGCATTTGAAGGAATGTCAGTATAGCACCTTGGTGCTAGTAGTCAATGCAGCAAATTCTCTAGGAAAGTGATCATAACGCCACAAGTAGCGTTTGCTCTAGCTCTTGCGATATATATTACAAGCTCATCAACTTCTCGGGCAGAATATACAGTGATATATCAACATAAGATATAGATTCTCTTCCTCTTTGCGCATTACAGTCTACACTTTTTCGTTCAGCGACAAGCACCTTTCGAAATCTTTTAAACAATTGCAATGATTATTGTACTCAGTGCTAAAGATCAACTGTTGCCATACAGGCTTCTGCAAGAAAAACAATAACTCTGGATTAGATTATACGCTATATGTATATATGTTAAGTCTCCCAGGACGGCAAAAAGGAAGGGGATGCGCATACTTGCATTATTCCCAAGTATCGTCACGTATCTGTATAGTGTCCGGAGGATAAAGTGTATCGTCAAAACCAGCCGTCATACCTCTCTCTATTCAAGGTTACGTAACCTCTATTCTGGTAGAGCACTAACATCCAGGATGCGTCATGAGTTGATAAGAAGTACGGTACGCTTCGTAGAATTTAGTACCTATTTGGTAAAAAAACACGTGTAGGTAATTCCATTGCGCAATCAAAACACACAGTACTCAAGCACAATAACTTTCATAAGACGAGACAATTAACTTTAAATGAAAATTAAGAGTTAAACAAATTTGCATCTTTGACAGATATACCAGATTCGCCATACTCTAAGCAGCAAAAAGTTTTATGAACACCATCGTCTCCAAAAAATGGTAACGTTCAAATAAGAATTCGTAACATCGCCATTGTTCGCTACTGCGGCGAATTGTTTTTATTTGTAACCACACAGTGAGAATCGCCTGCTGTGCCCTCAATTCAGCATAGATTAGAGCATTGGAGAGCACAACAGACCAGTGGCTATTACACATTTGCACGAACAGAAGTATATTGCAAAAACCATACTGTAGCAGCTGGTAGAACAGCGATCAGGGCCAGAGAATAATATTATCATTATTATGAATTCACGCTTGCTCAAATCTAGCAGCATTATTTTTGCGTAGATTAGAAATGCTTTACGAAAGCCTTCAACCACTAGACGTAAAATAAATGAATGTACTTAGAGAGTTAATTCTCATACAATTCCCCATACCTACATTAGCCGTTGAAGTGAATTTGATATCACCTTTAAAAGTAACGCTAAAAATTAACATTGAAAACTGAAATTCTTAACATTTGTAACATTCTTGGCGAAAATAATTGAAGGCCTAAGTTGATTCGAGATTAATGACGTGCGTCGGTAGAACCGCTTCAGATCTTTAAAAAATATAAATGTAACGAATTCCTAAGACTGTAATAACTAAAGCATTTAAGCATATAGCCTATATGAATTATCATAAATTGTCACTATTTCATAGTGAATTTATTGCGACGATATTTGGCTGCTGTAAATTTTAAAAGGCATCCAGTACGCTTAAGGTTATTTCAGTAGCATTAAGATTTTGCAGTGAAACCATAACTTTCATAGACCTAATCACCTACAACTGGGAATATGAGTTAACTGTAAACTCCAATCATTACCTGTGGTTCGGAAATCTAAATCCCCAAAAAAATGTCAACTCAGTTTCCAAGCTTGTGATAAAGCTAAGCTGACCATAACATGCAGTGAAGACTGAATGTATTTCAACATCTTCTCTCAAAGCCTGCATGAGAGATGCAGAAACATCCTCGACAAGAAAGGTGATTTCACAAAAAATCACTAAATATTTCTAAGGAAGGGTTTTACACTCAGCTTTATTTTACCCCAAGCTGTGATAGGTTTTAGCCTACACTGTACATTCCAGCAAGTACATCAATGAATAATTGGCAAGATATCACCTCTACAATAACACCAATGGCCGTGAGAATCAACTAGCAATGCACAACGCCACCGCACTTCACGCGTCGCACCTGCTCTTCACAGAGAATTCGATCACCTCTCTATTATCTTTGTACAAAAAAGTATAGAAAAAAGTCTAGTGATTCGTACAGTAGAGCCTGGGAACGTTTGTTGTTGTCAGCATGAAAATTCCGACTATGTCCACTAATATTTATCTCTTTATGAAAGAAACAATTGCCTGACGTACTATGCTGATTCCCAGCGAGTAACCATTACTGTGAGAGATAACAAAACGCCATGTCTTACTAGTATTGCACTATCTTGTGCTTTACATCCAACTCGCATGCTTCAAACAGCTCAAAATAAATTAAGAGTACGTATTTATTCGAAGAAGTCAGCATAACCACAACCAATCAGCAAATAGGCAAATACGAATTCGGTATCTCGACAAAATAAACAGACGCTAAAGAACACAAACAGCAGGAACCGTGACTGCGGAGCGGCAATTCCCGTAAGCCAAATAACAAAGCACAAGAGATCCTCGACAACATCCCTGACTGCCTATACCCGCCCGCCGCTCTCTTCCTCCCATCCTCTGGCAACTGGTCCCAGCGAGAGGCCACCAGAAACCAAGCTAATGATGTCTGAGTCCTGCGTATGGCCGCTGATGCTGCAGCACTTGATGCGATTAGGGGATTGAGAGGTAGAGAAGAGAGGTTAGGGAGAGAAGATTAGAGGCAGCTGGGAAAGATAGGATTTTTGAGAAGGACCGACGCCTATGGCTGCGCCGGACTGTATCTTCAAAGAGGATCCCAACTGAGGACGTTGAGCGCGGCAGTTTGGAGAGAGATTCTTGAAATTTTAAGGCAGACAGAAGCCGGCCAAAGCTTTGTCTCTATAGTATTGATCGCGAGGCGAAATATACCGGAAGATAAGTGATATTTCAAGCTGGCAGAAAGACCATATAACTACGCCAGTTTACTACACTGGTGATGGCGGTTTGGAGTTACAGTTCCGATAATACGTATTGTACAGCCCGGTTTATATTTCAGTAATTTTTTTTTTTCAGAAGATTATCCGGGCAAATGCTCTGCTGAGGCCGAGAGTAAACGCAATTCTGTGTGTCTACCCAGTAATTGGATAAAATGTTAGCAGGCAAGTTAGTTTACCAGAGAAAGCGTCACAATAAGGCTTATTTTTTTCAAAATTGAAGCGCATCAAAGCTCGGAAGCTGTTCACTTTCCTGATGCTTAAATGACACAGTGACGCATTTGGACAAACAGCGGAAGGAACACGTTAAATGACCAATGTGTAGACCGACCTCAACATTCAGCGCTCGACAAAACTTGCTTTTAAGACAACAATACCGAAAAGCTTTCACCCTGAGTTAAGAAGCTTGCATAATATTTCCTTAAGACGGCTTCACACAACACTCGTTTGGTTGTCATTTCGAAAATACGCTACTTACCGTTCAACCGTTCAAATATTTCATTGTCCTTGTAAACATAACTGTGTGTCAGCCAAACGATTTCCTAAAATGTTAGTTTTAACGTCGCATACAGCTGAGGAAGTGCCACTAGTAAAACTAGATGTCCCTTCAAATTAGGAGCAAGTTCAACCCGGAAAGCTGTGCATTTTATTGTATGGTTTAATTACACAAAGATATCAAAATACAGACGATGTGCAGCAACTACGTATGAGGACCCGAGAGAGGTTGCACCGCATCACGCAAATAAATGCTCACGATTTTCAGGATACGGAATAAATCCGCAAACAAATTATTAATTGCAGTTATTTAAACACAGTACTAAGGTTACATTGTCAAATATTAGTCTACTGCAATTTAATTAAATATATATTTCTATCAATAGATGTCAGGGTACTTACTTGCCTGGTGCACAGCGTACTTCTACAGCGACTAACTCGTAGCTATTAAATAATTCGGTCACTAGAAGGTTACAGTACACTGCAAAGTACGGACAGGCGGAGAGGTTCATCAACATTTCACACTCTGAAATATTTGATAAGTTAGGTTTGGCTAAATGCGGACTGTTAAAAATCGTTGAAGAAGTGAGGTGTGTGAGACATACGGTAGGTACCAACTCAATCGTCCTGTGCCCAGAGGCTAGGCTTTTGACTGTGATATCTTGGATTATCTTAAAAAGTCGACAATATCGTAGTTATTTTGCCTTCCTAATTGTATCTCAAAAATCTCTCACAAGATCTCATTGCATTGAATTCATCACGCGTCAACATAAAAGGTTGATACGACCACTTGTTACTACAATAAAATCTCAAAGTAAGTTGAGCAGAATTAATGCAAACCTAACCGTAGGAGACCATGACGAAGGGAGCTTCATCCATATCTGGCCGGAACGGTGTATGCAATTCAGCGAACCATTTCTTTTCTACACTTCAACGATAAAACCTTTCATTTCTTTAGGTGTGCGGCATTTTTCATCCACGGCGATTGAGGTAGGCAATTTTTTCCGGTTGGCGTCAATTCTTCACGGATTTTCACGGTATCTCGCTCGTCTATCTGCCATTGAAGCGACACAGCGAACGTTCACGGCGCTTAGGCGGAACTTAGTGGCATGACCAACCTAAATTGGCGGCAGTTTGGGGTCTCGCCGACACGCCGACGGCTGCAGCAGCGTCGGCAGACGAGCGACTTGCAGGAAAACAACCACACATTTGTATGCCGACAACCTACCGAAATTTCCTGCGCAGCTGCCAAAAAATTCAGACTGCGAAATGAAATAAAAATCTGGATAAAATATGCCATGTGATTGTTTCCCGCTGGTGTCATTGGAGAGTATTGCAGCTTCATTTGGTTCAAGCACAATGCATTTGTGCGTCAACAATCGACGGAAACTTGCTTCAGATTCTCAGAATTTAAAGCATAATAGGATTTAGTTTTGACAGAATTATAGCATGTGATTGTATTTTTTTATTAATATTATTACAAAAGTAGTCGAATCATTTTTTATCAGGGCATTTGATAGACCAGAGATACAATAGAATTTTAACCCACATTGCTATGTCATACTTCAAAATTAAGCAAGAATGAATGAATGTCATTGGAGGTGGCCAGGACCCTGTTTAGGGTAACTTTTGGAAACTGTGTGACGAAATCACTCGGACACAGTTCAAAAAACAATGATGAATGAATTACATTGCGGTTGCGGCGAAACTGTTTGCGGCGAAACTGCATACAGCGAAACTACCTAGAACCGGTTACGCTGCTACCACGGTATCTTTTGCGTTTATGACGCAACGTTGCGTTAATTCGAAAAGTTTCATTCTTTATCATGCCTTTCAATGTAATATTCTTTCCAGCTGGTATTGCTAAAATTTAAGATGACAGGCACGAAATTATGTTCACACCACCGTTGTCTATATTACCTTTCTTCCATGAATTTTTCAGAAATCATTTTTCGAGCTTTATTACCTCTGTGAATAAGATTATGTATTCGCCGGTGCAAGTCTATTTGTCTGTTATCAACATAACTCAAGTTATGGGCGGATCTTCAGAAAATCTACAAGGACTGTTAGGTATGTCAGGAGAAAAGAAACAGATGAACAACTTTTGGCGATGATCCGTCCAACAGTTTTATTTGCCAATTTATCTTAGAAAGTTATGACGGAAAGTTATAAAATTTATAAGAACTGTTTGAAAATTTCCCGAGGAACAATTACTAAAATTTTGGTGATGATCCGTCTATCCGTTTGGCTACTTGTCTCGTTTTGTGTGTGTGTGTGTGTGTTTTAGCAAAGTTATGCATGGACGGAGTTTCATGAAATTTCAAGAACGGCTAGGAATTAATAAACTGTTGGTGATGATTTGAAAGGGATCCTCATATCTGGACCAATTGAAGTTGTGAAGCATTGCGTTGTTTGTCGAAGGTCTGCGTTCTTGGAGTACTTCTCTAGAATTAAGTTAGTACGTAGGGATGGCCAGCAGCATAACACAGTACAAATTACTAGTCCTTTGCCTGATCATAAGGAAATGATGAGCAAAGTTCAAGGCAAAGTGCTTAGAACAGTCCGTCCGTGAGCTAAAAACGTAATTTTTTTCACAAACATTTTGATAAAGTACAATTTACCTCGGAGAATAGTAAAATCCAATATGCTGTACTAAGCGGCGTACGATAGGATGGTGAAAAAGATTAAAGTGCTTTCGCATAAAATGAACGTGTATCAAATACAAAGAACGTGCCGTGTATAACTTTTTTCGGTGCTGTTTTCCATGCAGAATGTTCATCATGATCTATCAAAATGTCAAGACGCGCGAGCGAAACATAGAAAAATGATGTACGGAAACACGTTTGTTGCCTCTATGTAGTTTGTCAGGCAGTGGTTTTCGAAAGTTCCGTTGTTTTCTCATTGAGGCACTCGATATCCGAGCATAATGCGGATGAGAATTATCTCGTGTTGACGCTTCCTTTCGATAGCGCGATGTTGGAAGGCAAGCACGATACAAAAGCATAGCAAGTAAAAACTCGAAAACTACGTTTGGATGATTGCCGAGCCTAGAAATAGGAAGTTATGATTGAGAAAGAACGTATGCCATTTTTATCAGTAGGAGGCTGGAAAACGGAAGAAGCGATTGCGGACAGAAAAATATTCCGAAGGACTGACTATACAGTGCATGAAGACCTGTTGCGGCCCTGGGCGTACACGTAGCTCCTCACAACGTACGCCAGCGAAACGTCCTAGCCTAACTCTATATAGCTACAGCTTCACTTAGTGATAGTCATTTGTAAGAGTAAACAATTAACCCTTTCGGTACGAAAACTCTGCTCTTGCTATGAGGTTGTAACAGAAGCTCGTAGAAGACGCTTATTGTAGACGAGCTCGCTAACAAGTTTAGTACAGAACCTAAACAAAATACTAACCCTGACTTCACTTCAGACGGGTTGTTAACTAGGTTATCCATATTTCCAAAGCGAGAAACAACTCACTGGTTTCAACTATCAAAACTTTGAAGCGGCGTCTAGGGATGCCGTCAGTACCGTCAGGGTTAAATTACCTAAAATATTGAGTAATTATTAGTATCAATGATAATGGTAAAGAAAGGAAACAACATGGAGCAATTAACAAAACATCGAGCCAACTTCGAACCTAACTACATAAGGGTACACCCAAAAATTGATCATCATGGCTGATTTTTCTTTCTTTAAACACCATACGTATACCTTTATCGAAGCTAGGCCATTGCTGCTTAACATATGGGAATTACCTAATTGCCGAATTAACCATTTCCGAACCCACAGTTATTATTTGATGGGATTATTACTTTCACCTACCAAAATTAACTGTTCGGAAATAGAGATAGTTCGGCACTTGGGTAATTGCCTATGGGGTGGTTGCCTTCCCCACCAGTAAAACTTATATAAAGGATGCAAGGATACTGAGGAGAAATAATGAATAGAGTACTCTTATAGTACAAGGACATAACGAATGCCCTAGTAATCTAAACATATATATTTCTATTATTATACGAGTAGTTTTAACGGTTGTGCATTTTACTTTTGCATCAGCTCTGAACTTTGAAATTTTATGTTTATTCCCTGTAAGTTCCCTCTGTTCTAACATGAATTTCATACCTGCAGCCGACGCAAGTTGATAGTTTTTGAAACATTGATTAGTTTTGTTCATTAACTTGCATAGTATCACCACTACATAATTCAAACAGAGTGCTATTGCACAGCAACTAAAGTATTTACATATATTGAGCCCCACTCGATCACACCTAGCATTGTCCCGAGGTACGTGTGTTGTAATTATAGGTAACCGAGTGGGGCTATCACAACTCGAAATGCTGTTACGAAAGCGTCATCTATGGATGAGCTTTGTAGCATGAAGAATGAGAAACATCGGAATTGCTATAAGTCGTCGAAGAAGCTTAGTGTAAGTATACGTACCTACTTACTTTCTCAGAGCTACAGAATTTACCCGTTCGTTATTTGTTTAGTTTTTGTGTGCCGTTTTCTGTAATACTTTTAAACGGGTACCTACATCCACTGTAACCTGGTCGTGTCGTACTCGCCATTGCAGCTTTTTGGGGTGTGACTGCGCCTCAATTTGTGATCGCCTGGGGCATTAGCGTAGGACCTACAACCCTGAAATTTATAGTAATATATACGCAGTGCATGACACTCGGACTTAGAGAAAAGGAAGGGGAGGGGGGCTAGCCCAGGAGTGAGTTCGTTAATGGAAAATTTTCTCTTTACTAATATCAAGATATAGACATCTGTTTCTCCACAAGAGGGACACAAACACCCAAACTCCCCGGGGAGCTTAGGAATATTTTGAGGGGGATATCGACCCCCTAAAATGGACTTGACAATGTTCATGCTCATACTACGCACAGTTTCGTAACGCGCGAGCAGAAAACAGCGCGCTTACAAAGATGGAATACGGCCAAACTACAAAAAAAAAAAAAAAAATAGGTTGGATTGATGGAAACTTCTTTCTTCGTGGCCATCCAGCACTTCTCGTAAGGGGATCGATGACGCACACACGAGTCAAAAGAACGAGCTTCCTTCAGCTTTCAGTCTACCAAAAAAAGGTGCAAAATGTTAACCGTCAAGTTCAGTTTGCTTAGCAAGCGCTGAACAACCTGTACACACGTAAGTCAAAAAGACCAGTTTCCTAATCTCCGCGTCCGAATGCGTTGTGTCCTTTTAAATAACGCACAAAAAGAATTTAAAGTTATAATTTGCTCCAAATTTGAAGAGATGTCCGAAACTTAATTAACGGCACTTGCTGAGCAAACTGAACTAACGGGTAGATGTTACCACCTTCTTTGATAAACGCAAGGCAGCATTTACGAGGGTTCAACAAAATTTTCGCTCGATTTACAGAAGAAACGCGTTCTTTTAACTAGAGTGTGTGCCAGCCTTTAGCGAAATTTCGGACATTGCTTCAAACTTGAAGGGAATTACAAGTCAAACTTCTTTACACGTTTGTGCTACATGTATTTAAATAGACCCAGCAATGCATGCGGAAGCGGGGATGAGGAAACTTATTCTTTTGAGTAACGCGTGTTTTCCCCCTTGAGGTCTTTTTTTAGTAATAATAATAATTGTTATTTTTATTGAAAGATATCACAATTAAAATCGAAACAGGTGGACATGAAAACATCAGAGAGCACAGTGCAGGAGTTGTCAGTCTTTGCAAGCCCGTAGGTAGTGCTGAGCACTATTTGGGCAGTAGTCACGAAGCTATGCTACCTGTAATGACATACATATCTTTAAGGACAACATACGAAGCCATCGCGGCAAACAAATAGGGTCCCGATGAAGTCAAAAACTGCACTTAAGCGTGAAAAGAAACGCAAACTAACAAGTTCTTGCAACTTTCCTGTTTTTTATTTCTTGGCTACATGATTTTTTTTCTCAAACCTACATGATTGGCAGCTTATTACACACCTGGTTTATGATACCATAAGTCATTTTAAAATATCGCTTCACGGTTTCAGTGAGTGACCTTGACGTTGCAATAAGTGTTTCAGGCAGCTGGTTCACTGGCTCACTCTATCCAGCTGATCGTCTCCTGCAGTGCAAGCAACATGGCGAAGGAAGATGCGTAAACTTTTTTTGTAGCAGAATAGCTTTTCAAGGCGAGTTCACACGTCCTCATCGTAACGTGTTCAATCACGAAAATGAACCCGCGAGCTGTGCGTCAACTTTTTCTGGCTCTGTGCACACGTAGAAGTGTCCTTCATTCAAATGAATGACGTCGGGTTCAGTTATGATAGTTTCTTCACATTTTTGCTTATATTTCGCGTCGGTTTGAAGTCACATTCCTGTCCCATAATCTTATAGCCTGATTTTGATAGGAACAGCCTATTTCCAAAATATTTGTAGCCTGATGAATCGATAGAAGAGAAATTAGCACAGAACATTCGGTAAAATTTTACTTTCACTTACACATGTTTTTTTGAGTTTTTGTGGCTTTCAGTATGTTAATTGGGTCAATTTAAGACAATTTACAGGAATAACGTTTCCGTCGCAAATGCTTAGTTTTTGAGATATTAGACTTTGAAGTTCCCATTGTTTTCCTATGGAAGAAAATATCCGATGTCATCACAAACCAAACCTGGCCTTGCCTAACCTAACCTAACTTAACCTAACCTTAAATAACCTAACCTAACCTTGTCTAACCTAATCTTACCTTACCTAACCTAACCCTAATTTCGCTTGTTTGGGACCGCTCGGTATTTTCTCCCATAGAAAAACAATGGGAACTTCAAAGTCATATATCTCAAAAACTAAGCATTTGCGACGAAA
>LQNS02278074.1:7830888-7841887 GCA_001587735.2 Parhyale hawaiensis
AACTTCAAAGTCATATATCTCAAAAACTAAGCATTTGCGACGAAAACGTCATTCATGTAAAATGTCTTGAATTGACCCAATTTATATACTGAACACAAGAAAAGTCATGAAAATCATGTGTAAGTGAAAGTAAAATAATACCGAACATTCACCTGGGCTTTCAAATCAAAGATGGCGTCTGTGTTCTTACAATATTTTCAGATTTTATAGTTTTCCTGTGTTTAACGGGAGTACATTGATTTTGATCATTAAAGTGTCGAATTGTTCATGATTTGAGAACGCTATAGAGGATAAATTTAGTATTTATAGGTCCTGTTTACTGAATTTGAATGACGCAGCGCGTTCAAAAAGGGGACATGTTTTATCCTTCACTGTACCGCCTTTGCTGCAGCCGCTTCTATGAAATAAACACAATCCATCAGTCTGAGCGAACGCTGTACGATAAGGGACGTGTGAACACGGCCTAAGACTAGCCTCGCTACAAAAGGTTAGGTAAGCAAGTACAGGTTTGTTAAAGGACATTTTTGCAGCTTTAAATAAATTAATTTAGGCCTAAATCTATAAAACCAGTTGATTTGCGCATATTTCGGTGACAAACTCGTTTTCAATGAATATACATCTCTATAAACATAAGCAACAGTTGACCCTAACTGTCTTAACAGTCAGTCAAACGGATTCCTGACTGGAAATACATTAACTCATCCTTTCAGTTGCGTAAATGATATTGAATAATGTCAAGAAGTAAAGCTGTTAATTTTGTAATATTTATGAAGAAAAAAAATTGATAAANGTCCTAACAGTCAGTCAAACGGATTCCTGACTGGAAATACATTAACTCATCCTTTCAGTTGCGTAAATGATATTGAATAATGTCAAGAAGTAAAGCTGTTAATTTTGTAATATTTATGAAGAAAAAAATTTGATAAAAATTTTTTTGTTGTTGTTGGTTTAAACCATAGGTTTTTAGTTGGTTTATACCAGCTAGGCTAGCCCTGTTCTGTTAATGTTATACCTACATTAATTTTACCAGTATTGATGGCTTTATAAGTAATAGGTAATTTTTGTTGACATAGGCTATTTAGGTAGGATATGGCATGCTAAGACTCTTCAGTAATAACGTTTTTATCGCAAATGCTTACATTTAGAGATGTTTGACTTTAAAGTTGCAGTTTCTTGTGAAAGAATTTAAGATGCGCCATTAGTTTTTAGGCTACAAGAGGACTATTACTTTGCTAATATCCTAGAGAAATATATATATAAAACAGTATAAAGCGACATCGCGCTAGTCGTAATGGGCACTAATGGCGAATCTTATTTTCTGTCACAGAAAAACAATGGGAATTTTAAAATCAAATAGGTTATCTCGCAAACTAAGCATTTGCGGCGAAAACGTTATTCATGAAAAATGTTTTAGAATGCCTTATTTTACCTAAATATGTCAACAAAAATACTAAATGTCATCACTGACCTCTTCGGAAAATTGACCAAAATACTAAATTCGAGTGTGGTCCACTTGTAAAATTTTACCAAATTATAAACATTGCTCAAAGCCTTCTCTCTCTTTCTGAGTGGATAGACAAACAAGCAAATACACTTAAATTTTCAACGAAACTAATATCACCTCTCTCACTTCGTTCGCTAGTGACTATAAATATTCAAACCGTGCAAATTAGCTGTCGTAACTTTTGAAAGCAGGTTCGTAGGTGTTCCAATAATGGTATGTACAAGTTACATGTACAAGTAGTACAACACTTGCTGAATTTTCAAAGTAAAGTAGAACTGTCGTTGTAGAACGCCACTTCCTTATCACATTCTGATCCTGACGCGCATTACCATGAGGCGACGATTCTTACGACCTAAATTATCACACCAATGCTCTCAAAATGAAACTTCAAGGGTTCCGTCACTGCCGCATCCACCCGGTAGAAGTGGAAGCAGAGACCCAGTGTTCCTTCTACGGAGCTTACGGCACAACACAGCATACGTGACCAACATCGTCAAGCGCACCTGTTGCATTCATCACCAGTACGACTGCATCCCTCATGCTTATCGGCCACAAAGGATTTTTCTTTTTCTCTTGACAACCCGGGCCCATATTCATGCTCATGTATCGACATCACAGAATAAGCAACCCAAGCGGTCAGTGAAGAAGATAAAGCACCTTTGTGATCGCTGAAATGGAGGAGGCCGCTCTATCGAGGCAGCTTATTCCAGAGAATGGGCATCGTGATTTGCGGAGACGAGAAAAAACGGGCTGTTGAAGATGAATATGTCGATACAGCTCGTTACTGAGATTACAGAGTCTTTCGCTTGCATTCTCGTTTATATTTCCAGTGAAATGCATCAAAAAGTGCTAACATTTTAGGATGATAGTCGTTGAGTGGTGGTGTCCAATCAATATTTTGACAATTGATGGTTTAAAGTCAATATTGATTGCCGTTAAGTCGAATTCACACGTCATTTATATCCATGCGTTCACTCATCCACTCGTCCAAATGTGTTACTATACTATAGAAATTAGAAGTAAAGTTCACTATTTTCAAAGTTTTATTTCACTTCAAATTTGAAGAGATATCCTAGTGACACTTGCAGAGGAAGCTGGTTTGACGGTAAACATTTTAGTAACTTTCCGTGGCGTACATAAAGTTGTGCTGACAACGACGCCGCAAAACATTAGGACGAGTGGATGATTGAACACGTTGATATGACTGACGTGTGAACCGTGCCTGACAAAGTACTCCTCGGGAAGAGTAAAATTTGTGTGGAGTACTTGGAAGTAGAGAGGGCGAGAAACAGTGTAGTTGGCAACAATAACACACAGGAAACGTTAGTTTATCATTTAAACGGAGATATGAAACAACCAAGTGTTGAATATATACTTGACATTTTGAAGGCGACCTGCTTTCAGAATTCGGAAAGATTTTTAAATGACTCATCGACGTAAAATACAACCCTCGCAATGTTTGCGCCTTTTAAGAAGTACTGTAATTTTTTAACTGACTGATCATGGTAAAACTTCGGTTCCGTGTTTCATATCCAAAGACTTTTTCCTGCCCGTCAAATTTACGAACCAAGATACACTAAAGAAGTTTCCTTTAAAAGCTGTCTATATCTACGAAATAGTATTATACGACCAGCATTTCAATATTGATAAAACTTAGGACGACAACTGTTTCTGTCGTCGTACAAGACCCGCTTATCCGACACATGTTAATAAGAAAGGAAGTTGGTTGCACGATGCCTTGCTCAACTACAGCTAACTGAGAAGCCCCTGCGGAGCGCGCCAGCAGCCGCCAGGGGGAGCACGGGAGCAAAGCTCTTCGTTAATGCCATTAGTGGTGTATTAGGAGCGGCTCAGAGGTGGGAGCCGTGGCAACAGAAGTGGTGAAACGGCCAGATTACGTCGACGGTCTGCTCTGCTCTGGTAGAATACGCCACTTCCGTGGCATGTTCAGTGGTGGGGTTTTGCTAGATCTTCCAGCGGTGATTGTTGTACGTAGGCTACATGGGGACTATATTTGTACGTGCGGCTACACTCATCTTTAGTTTAGAATGTGCGGAATTTCCTTGTGCTATCTGAAGCAATGACGTAGAGGATTGCGTATAATGATATAGAAAAGTTTAGGGCTTCCTGTTTCGCTAGAATGGTGCACTGCTGTCTTAGTTTTATGGCACTCGATATAATATCAAGAGAATTCCGTAACTTGTGTAGTGACACTTGCTTGCGGAGGAACCTGATTAGATGGTAAACATTTCTTTTTAATTTCTGGGGCGTACATAAAGTTGTGCAGGCAACGACGCTACAAAACAATTGGATGAGTGAACGCGTTGATTTGACTGGCGTGTGAAGTAGGTTTAACAAACCTAGCCCTATGGTCCGTCCTATGGCCATCTGAGGCGTAGAGTGTTGGTTGTATTGATTCTTTTTTTCGTCAAAAGTCTCCATGATTCTGATCTACGGTAATGGCAATAGCTCATAGAGGGCCAGAGCATAAATCCCGGCTGCTCTCTGGCAATGGGCCTGTTGGTCCGTCTACTGCCAGCTATCTATTTCATGTATCGCGCTGCTGTACGTTACATAGTTTTTTGTGTCACAAAGAAAAACTCGGTTGAGGGTACTTGCGCAATTCAAAGTAGATCCTGCGCAGAAATACCCGCGCTCGGACTTCGATGCACCTACTATTTAAATATTACACACCTAGGGCAATGTATATGTAAAGTGAGAAAAGACTATCCCAGTTAATAGTGGCGGCTTTCAGTGGAATGTTCAGAAAAGAAAGCAGCAATCTGTAGCATTGATATCATCGGGAGTTACTTTTGTCTTTTGACTTTCCTAGTATATAACCATTGAAACTTCCCAACATAAATACTTTAGTGTTTCAAAAAAAAAAAAAGGTCACAAAGCACTGAAGACGGCGCATGGATGCAGGAGTAAAGGAAAACCAGAATAATTGCACACAATTTTATTCGTAATTACATGTATAATGGCACAAAACGTACAGATTAGCGAAGTACGTATTTACAGTACACTTACTGTACTACATAATATACTGTAGCTATGTACAATGATGGTACTTGCCACAGACCATCGCCCACATTCACAAACATGGAAATAACAACAAAATTACGAAGCTGTTCACACACACACACGTACTTACATGCCTACATACATACATTTATATAAGAAACCTCTTCATGTCTTTCAGATGCTATAGTACATTTATTTTTTCGGTGAAATAGCATTGTGCTGTGATGCTTTGGCCTAACAATTTAAATATACATCATAATTTTGTACAGCGACCTGAATAACAATAACCTGAAGTTATGTAATAAATAAACGTAAAAATTCAATAAATAACTTGCATGATGCCGACAAATTGTGTAATAAACGAAATAATACAATACACAATTGGTAGAATGTCAAAATTAATACAAACGTGCCAATGGACCGATCTTCTGCTATTGGTAACTGAAAGTTTCGACAAAATTGTTTTGTATAGTGCAGTGCACGAACAGAATGACGTCCAAAAGCAACATAAGTAGGAAAGAATTTCCGCTATTAGAGAACGAAAAACCTAGAAGAATTTTGTCGAGTCCAAAATAACAATCAACAGATATTGTGGCCGGACTCAAGCGGATAGCAAAAAGCAACAGTTCAATGAATATCCACAAATAGAAAACGAAAATGCACTTTCAAAGTGTATTTTGTAACTGAAAAAAAAACTACGACAATTTGTCACCAGCGATAAGTTCCCAGAAAGCGCAATAGGAAAAAATAAATGCGATAACCAAGATTTTTCCACAGCAAAATGCTTCAGTTTGGATACAACTTTTACTGCAAACCTCTCGAAAAGACTGTGAATTCGCCCTAAAAATTCACCAAGAATCTCCATCGAACACGTGTCATTATATATGAGAACTTTAAGCTTCCGTATCCACAACAAAGGCAATCTGACCGAGGACAAAAGAAAGGACATAATGTATGTCGATGGAAACGTGGACCCATACATGCACAAGGATTTTCCCACACAGTGTGAACAGGATTATTTTTCGCATTAATAAAATACAATTGATTTTCCAGCATCATAAGAAGCTCGTACTGATTAACGAGTTAAAATCTTTGCTTGCTGTTCAAACATACTGTAGCTATATTGTTTTTTGCACGTGCAAGCTTTTGACGTGAAAAGTGTCTTACAGCGACCTGATTCCGAAACTAGTAAAAATAATTGTAGAGCTTTTCAACAGATAAACAAACACATAGCACTGGAATTTTTCCTTGCACGAACCCCAACGCGTTTTTTTCTTTCGAGGTTCGTAACCCAAGTCTTCAACATGAAAAGGAGTCTGTTCGGTGCTCTAGAACCTAACAAATATGCAAGAAAGAAACAAACTTTGTGAGACAGCGGATTTCTTTCTAATTTTGTCAATCCAAATATTCTTTTCTTTTCGAAGGCGTGTATCCAAGTCATCAACACGAAAAGCAGCCAGTATTTGTATCCTGGAACCGAAACAATTGCGCAAGGGAAAAGAAAAGAAGTGAACTACGATGGAAAGACCGTGGAATTTTTCCATAATCTGGCCGAGCTTTCGAGGCGAGCGAGGAAGATAGCAAGAACCTTCAGAAACGAGGGCTGTTGGTCGGCCACCCTCATGAATTTATGCCGCCCTCAGAGGGCCAATGCTAGGCCAGGAAAGGCTGACAGTGCACTATTGATGAAGTCAGAAATAAGAAGACGGATTATCTCTGGAGTAAAAGAAGCTAAGTACCATCATCAGACATGATTGTACCCATCAATCGAGTTGACCTTCCGTTACAGTCTAAAACCGAGGCAATTAAACGAAAAAGTACCTATTTTCCGCAAATTTTGAATAAAGGCTTCGAAATGAGTACGGAATTTATGTGATTACCTGTACCACAAGAGGTGACCTTCGGGCATGGTCCGAGAATATACACAGAAACGAAGATGCGCCTAATATTGCGATTTTTGAACTAGGGGTTGAACATTTTTTAGCACAATTTAATTGAAACGATCTAGTTATCAACTTTATCATAGTATAAAACATATAATATGCATTTTTACAATGTGTGGAGAGAGGCCACTGATATACTTATTAAAATAAATATTACTGTGCTTTCCATTTTTGCATTAACGGAAAGTTTGAAATCCATTATCTCTATGACATTAATTAGCTAAAAACATTAATTCAGAGAAAAGAACAGTAAATGTTGAAAAACAAAGAGAGGCTGCGCGCTCATAAATGCTGGACTTGCTAACATCGCAATACTGAATCGCTTGTTGAATTTTCTATGAAAATAAATATTAAATGATGCAAGTCATCTATTGCAAAGTCAAAAGCTCGACAATTCAAAAGAAAAAGAAACTGTACTCTGCGAATATAAAATATTATATGAAGTGTGTCGGCTGCGTATAGCTCATGAAGTCGGCCGTGTTAGAATATAGCAGCTGCTTTTATTCTGCTTTGACAAGTAACAAAAATATCGTTTTAGATACCAGCTGACGGCGAATAATTGCGTGTACCTGCAATATCTTTGTGGAATATTAACAGCAGTTAGAAAATTTTCCAAGTAATTGGCGAAATAAATATTGTAGAGGGCAGTGCTCGGTACCTTCGAGTTGCGAGCGGATTGGGTTACTACAGCTGACATTCAATTGCTTTTATATAACTACAGGTTTTGAGTTGCGAGTAAAATTCGAGTTACGAGCGAGTTTTAGCTCGTTGCGTAATAGCTCTTTCAATAAATTCAATGCATGAGCAAACTACTATTATATTATAGTGCGTAGTAAAAGCCTTCGTTTCCACAACAAAGGCGATTTTACCGAGGCCGAACGAAGGAACATACAGCATATCGATACAAACGTGGGACCTCTGCACGAGGGTCTTCCCACGCAGGATCAACGCGCATATGAGCACAGCAGGTCGGGAAAAAGAGCGGAAGAACACAATAAAGCACATCAGTAGGAGGATGAAATCAGCAAACAGAGAAACGAGCTCGGTCAGGGAATGAATTGAATTCGACGGTAAAACGCAACGGCATTTTTAATATTTTTAAAGAAAGGCTTTACTCGACAGCATTTACTGCCATCGAGTCAAATCATGACGCTGTCGTTGTACGTTTATTTAGCGCTTTATGAAGATAACTCCAAACAAATTCAGAAGTTAAATGAAAATACTAGATGGTTTCAGTAAACGTTACTTTCATCAAAGTGAAGACCGTGCAGTTGGCACAGCATTGATAGGAGAAAAAGGAAATAAAAATACAATTCGAAAAAGCGCGGAAATCTGGTGTCGACGTTAATAAAAAAAAAATGTCTCACGAAGCAAAACCTCAAACGCAAGTAGGTACATAAATCACTATCAACAACAATGATAAAAGAGAGAAATACGTCAATGACTTAACGCATAACAAAGGCTAGAACACACATCTGTTATTTACAAGCCTTAAAAATATATATGTACTTCTCAAAGTAATGGGCTCGAATAAACACAATCCGTAACCAAAATCTTTACGTTTGTCAAAATCTAAACAAAAGGAATGCAACGAACGGGAGAGGCCTCTTACATCAATCTAATAATGTAAAAAAATAAGAGAATTGGTATCTAAAGTCTCAATTAACCGCTTAATCTGGCACATCTGAACTGGAGAAAAAAAAATAATAACAAGAGAATTGGCATCAAGAGCTTGCTTGATTTGATGGTTGAGTCCGATGTAGTGATGAGTGTTGTGCATGCGATCCGATGTTACGAAGGATCATCACGTGCGATTCCAGGAATTACATCACAAGGTATACCTATTAAAGGCACCATTTGAGGACGGCCATTATTCATTCAAAATCGAATATAGCCGTTCCTACTTCTTTACCCGTATTGACCCGATTTTACTTCGGCTGGGGTATTTTTCTGCAAGGTTTTTTTTTTCTCTCCTATTGCAACGCCACACGAGAAAAAATCCTCGTAGTGAAATAGCAGAGCACGATCGAGTACGGCAGGGTTAATTAACACCAACTTCGTGGAACCAAGATTATTCGTAACGTCCTCGAATGGGTTCAGTGGGTATTAAAGGGCTAAAGAATTGTGGGTAGTCCCCCTAAAACTTCTACGTCTTTTGTTTTTTGCGATGGTAAAACACAGTATAGAACTAAAAAAAAAAAAAATAAAAATAAAAAAAAACGAAATTTGAGTGGAATATAAGGCCCCGATAAAACGCATCAACGTGCTTTTCAAGCGTGCAAAGCAGACGCCCAACAAACTTTACATAATACGCAGTCTTAAAACTAAGATATATCACACAGATGAGACATCGAGCACCTCTCCATTACGGAAGGTTCAGATGACAATAGCCGTCACTTTTGTATGAAAAAGATGAAAGGTGTCCCGATACAAAACTAAAAAACGGCGCCTTTGTCTTTCTCAACTAACTTTGACTAAGTCTTCGCTAGGTACAATTTTAACCTGATAAGCGAAACATGTGTATCCCGCGTAGCTGCAGCTTCCGGCTCTTTACTGTACAGTATATGTATAAAACATCGACTCGCATACGGTGTACGGTACACATTAGCCACGTTATCAAGCTAGTGCGTGGACAATGCTTAAACCACACAAATTACGTATCAGCGTAGTATCGAGAGGGTACGCAAACAACGCTCAAAATGCACTAGATAAGTGTCTATTGGTGTACATATATTGTATGTATATGTACATCAGCTACGTATGAAGGAAGCTGGTATATGCAATGCGTACCAAGTCAATGCCTCTCAACCCGAACGCATACGTATACGCAAGACTGAATACGCACCGTTCTGCTGATGAATGAATATACTATACACGCAACAAGGGGGTACTCACCACGGCCAATAGGTACTTGCTGCAGTTACGCATCGTGCCACAAAATAATGCAAAACAACCACTAAACCGTATCGTATGGTCTTAATTACAAAGGGAAATGGCCAGAGTAATATGTACATGGGTTTGTCATCTCTTAATATCTGTAACACGGAGTCTGCATATTTATATATGTACACTTTCTACAACAAACAACAAAATAAGACCTAGTCTGAAACAGATGATATGCAACAACACTATGTGCAACACCAGCTAGCAAAGCGTAATAATATTTTGTGTACATGATGCGGTAAGCAAACACTAAAATGCGGCATATTCAATACTTTTTTTACGAGTTTAACCTTTCCATTACGAATTCACGACCTAGGAGTACAATTTCATCATGAAAGCAATAGGAAAAGTATTGGATAAATCATCCCACGACTGGTACGGTACCTGCGGACTTGAAAACGATAGCCAAGATACGTTAACTTAACGTTATTTAATTACATGGCGGCAAAGAAAAAAGGCGTTAACTATTTAACTTACATGGAATTATGCAAGGAATCGAAGAAGATGTTTACCATTCAATGCACAAGGTAGCAAGGAAGAAACGACATCCAACGTTGGCATACGAAGTGACAAAATTGGAAAGATGTCACTCTGTTTAAAAATTAGAAGAGTTCTGTGTTTTCTATTTAAAAACAATCAACTAAAGCTCTCGCAGAGCAAAGCTAATACGATAGGTAACATAAATAGATACATTAACTCAAAACTTATGCCATTCAGAAACTCATCGTGTTGACGAATTCGTCTTTTATGGACTGAAGCTTTTAGTAATTGGAAATAAGTAAGACTAGCCGCAGTCCAACCTTGACATGCACACCAGAAAACTTGTTTAGGAAAAGCAATTGCTAGCACACTATTCTCCATAAATCGATAATGAAACTATATTCTTTTTTTTTAAGAACGGCCAGGTTCTATGGTGGAGCCGCGGTGCCTCGGGATCGTGAATTCAATAACAAACAAATAACAAAGAAGTTGAATGAAACACAGAAACAAGGCATGGGCGACACGCGCTTATAGAAATACCGCATATGGGCATGCGACGGTCAAGGTTTCCATTAATATCTATGGAGATCAATACAATACCTACCTAGGTATGGCTATTGTTTAACACCAAAGCACAGATGAATCAAGTCATCCATTACGTCTTATATATTAATAAATATATAGTAATTCGTCGTTTTCAATGATGTCAGGTTTAGATGTTTGAAAGTCCATTGGTACAATGCGGCGATTACACTGCGCAAGATATTCTATTATTATTATTATCTAATAATAGTATGTAGTATCATTAGAAACACCTGCCTTTCGAAGGGCACCACTGCTATCGAAGTTCCGTTCCTAATTAGCTGTATATTGGCTCTGTATCACCTAATCTCAGAGCCATCAATCTCAATAAAGTTATCCATTTCACAGCAAACATAATTGAAAGAATCCACTTAAAAAAACTGTTAACATTGAGATCTACCTCAGCATCCATGGCGTCTCTGCTATAGGGTCGAAAGACGTGGTGTGTTGTGAAAAAAGAATTTACAGTTTCCGCACTGCGAATGGAGGCATTGATGGCCAAACGTACAGGCCCAATTAACAC
>LQNS02278074.1:7897640-7921917 GCA_001587735.2 Parhyale hawaiensis
GTGCACTTCAACTATTCATATCCATTAGCAAAAGAGAAAAGTGGTACAAGCAAGTCTGGATCACGGTATGCAACCATAAAGTTCTAAAGTTTTTATAACAGCTCGAGCAACTAAAACATGATATAAGTTACCAACACAGTAAACCGGTGCACAAAGTTCTTCCGAAGCAATGGCCTTCCAACCAGGATTGCGGGGTAGGCCGACCACGCCCGACTCCGACTCTTTGGAGATCAAATATGTCCTGCACCAACCAATTTCAATCCTTTTCTTCACGAAATAAGACCCATTCTTATTGACTCAGATAGCTGAGACATGTGAGTGACCGACTCACACGCCTGCTACCCCCATCCCCGAAAGAAAAATTAGACTCCTATCATAGACCGCAACAGTACTTGACTCTTAGGTCCAAGTGGCCTCTGACGACCAAGATGGGAAAAATGTGATTTTCTCAAGAACTATCATGAACATGTTCAGACATGGTCATGCAGGCAAGCGCCCAAGTGCGTCCCCGCCGTATCCAAGATACCTTCTCCACAAGAAAAATGTTTGGGTATCTTGGAATGAAAATCCCATTTTTCCGTTGCCGACTTTTGGCCGCCAGCGTCACACCTAAGAGTGAAGTACTGCTGCGGTCTATGCTCCAACCGTCCGGGTCCCTATAACTCCGCGACTATGCTTCCAACCACTCACAATCCGAAGAGCAAGAAACGTTAACACAAGCATATAACTTTATACGAACAGCGTGCCACACACACAACTGAAAACAATCGTAACGGCTTCTTACAACAGACCAAATAACAACGAGAAAAGAAGGAGCCGGAGCACTTTCACAAAGAGCGCATCCGCTATTTACCACGAGTCGTTTAAATTCCGCCCGACCAAAATACGGAATCACCTATTGGGCCAGGAGCAAACCTTGTACGTCGACATCCAATTTGCCACGGTTGACTTTAGAGGAGCGCCACAAGCAAGCTGGGGATTATATACGCTGGCTGGAGCATGAAACCGCAGCTATTTATCAATTGTCGCAGCCCAACTGCAACGCACTCGGGGGATAAGCGAGTCCTCCATGCGGCTGCTCAGGACCTTTGTTGGGAGGGAGGATGGTGGCAAGCGGATGGGGATTGGATAAGTTGTTTATGTGCTCATTTGGCGACTAAAATAAACACGGTGCCGATACAGTATGTGATCTAATTTTTAAGTAGGACTTGTTCGACTGCCTCACCAGAGTCGATCTAAGCCAGGGGTTCCCAATAGGGGGTGCTCGCACCCCTAAGAGGTGCGACATAACCTTGCAGGGGGGCGAAACTTCGATAAATGAAGCTGAATACATAAATTTGTACTCAACTTTGGTGTAAACTTTAGTCTTTATCTGTCATCACTCATCAGATGAGTTATTATTTTGTAATGGGGTGTGAGACAATATTAAGTGTTCTAGGTGTGCCAGGCTGAGATAAGTTGGGAACCGATAATAGAGGGGGAGACGGCGCATTGAGCAGGAGCGCGCAAAACGTTTCTAAAGGAAATTTGAGATGAGATAGACATATAAAACCAGTGCATGCACCGAGATAATGCAAAAAGGAAGAAATTGGCGCTTAAACGAAAGCAATCGAGCCATAATTGTGCAAATGGCAGCCGTTGCAACTTTGCAAGAAATATACCTATACGGCAGGGGTTCCCAAACCCAGGTAGGCTACCTAACTCGCACTCCTTGGGGTATATACGAGATGATGTTCCGAGTGGGCACAAAATCTTGGATAAAATAAGGTTGGACATTAAATTTTTGCATAAGTTTCATTCTCCTTCATCAGATAAGTTACTATTTTTGTAGGAGGTGCGAGTATATCGTAAGAATTTCCTAGGGGTGCCAGGTTTAGAAAAGGTTGGGAACCGCTGTTCTAAGCCAATTTCACCGCAGACAAGGGCGTTGATTCAGCCAAATTGCACCGGGTGCAGACACTAAAGGCAGAAAACTGAATTCTGCGGAGCAGGATTGAGGTTTCGGCTGTTTCAGGATCAGCCCATCGGGCTTAGCGCCTGAAATTTTATCCAAAGGGGCGAAACCAACACACCTGAGCGAGGCAAAGAACAGGTTACAGCTAATGGGTTTAGTTTAACTCGCCAACCAATCGAAGACACCTTAAAATGAAAAGCTTTACTTACTTGTGATATTGGGCTTGTAGAAAATTGAACTCCTCCTTCATTCTGTCGCAGGATTCTGCTACAGTGAACTTGAAAGGTTGGCCGGGTTGGGGACCCTGCAAGAAATAAGGAAAAAAATATTAGGAACAAAACACGGATTCGAATTAGAACACAAAAGCTCTAAGTACAATCTTTTGAACACACATATCGATCACGGTGAAAACTATACAAGGCACTAATTACCTACCACAATATCAGAACATGGGGAGAACATACGGTATCCATTTCAGAACAAGAACAAAAAATTCGGTGCCGCTTTAATCTGTGGCTCACCCGAGTTTCAGGTACACTGTGAAGGTACCTACAAGTTAGATCAGGTACCTATCCCAGCTGACTGGAACCTAGGTATTCTTTAACTAATCTAACCTACGTAGCACATACCCGAAGGTGGGCCACAGCCGAGCTATACAACACCAGGGTTGCGGTGTCGGAGCTAGTCCGACTATTGGCCCATTTTCACCGACTCCGACTCCTGGTCCTCCACAAAACGCCCGACTCCGCAACCCTGTACAGTACCGCCACCATCGGTCAGCAAGTCGCAGGGTCGGGCGGTGCCACCGCATCCACGGCCCGTAGGTACCATAGAAGTGCGGCGGTGTAGCAGCCACCACCTAAGTGCTTGGCGCCATAAAATGCTTGTTATCGTAAGGTTCTGAGAGGCAGCATTAAGTGAAGGCATGAGGAAACTCTCGTAAAATCCCGCGCCGCTCAACCTTCACGCACTCGATTATCTCACGGCGAGCATTACAAGCGTTTATGGCTCGGCACCTCGACGGCAGATAAACGGAAGAGTCGCGCGCTTTGGCACACCGACGACGACGGCGGGAGAGTTGATGCCACTTCGGGAATCTGCAGCTGCAATGCGGCGCGTACGAGAATTAGCAATCGAAACTGCGAGTGGCGCGGGTCACGGGTGCGCGAAAGTTGGAGATTTTAAGCGTGAATTTTCCTTGCTAGTAGCGATGTTCGTGCGAGAATTGGTGATCATAACGGCAGGGTATGTGTGTTCTCATCAAATGTTGCGGTAAAAGTAAAAAAAAAAAAAATGAGAAACCCGTGCGCCAGATTTTCATGAAGGCGCGAATTCCTCCTCGTCTTTGTTTTCCAAAAATTTTATTATATTTTTCTGCCACAGAAAATATAAAAGTACATGTAACTCGCAATAACTTCACCGAAATAAACAACCGAAGGCTGAAAACATCTTCCAAACGGAATTCCATCCCATAACTATGACTAGGTAGTCTATGTTGAAGACATGCACTCCGCATCACTTTAACCGCACGAAAAGCAAAACTCGTCAAATGCAAACATCTGCCATATAAGATATTCCAGCTAGAAGTCTACAGCATTAATAAGGAACACGTTGAACCAACATCAAAACATGCATTTTTATTGCATCAACTGCACGAAAAACAACACGTGACGGCGGTAAATATCAGTTCAAGACTCACCGGATGCCTGCTGGCAGCAGCAGCTGCAACAGCGGCGTTCATGGCAGCGGGATACATGGCCAGGAGTCACAAGAGGCGTCTCGAAAATTCGGGGCTTCTGTTGACTTCCTGAGATCGGCTGCGGCAGTCGCAGTCGGCCCGCGAGTCACACTCAACGCCGTTCGATGTTCTTCCAGCTACGCCGGCCACCGTCTCGTCCACAGGGACAAAAAAAAATGTTTTTTTTTTCAAGCACTTACGAGTTAATTACCACTCAGGTTGCTATCAAAAAAGCATTAACTGCAGAAGGTGAGCAGAAACATCGATGGCTGATGACGAAACGTGATGCATTTTCTTACACGTTCAATGAACACGATCTATCAACACCGACGAAAAAAAAAAAATGTTCATGATGCTCACATTTGCAACTGATAAAACAAAAAGAATAAATTTTATTCACTCAGCATCACTACCAATGTTGGGGTTTCACCTTCACTGCGCTAAACACTTTTTGTAAATCAATTTTTGATCGAGGCAATCAACACATTCACGCAAATTCTCAAAAAAACGGTTAATGCAGCACAACAGTTAAATGAAGCGACGCTGCAAAGCTAGTAGCGTAAATATGAAGAACGGAAGTGCAATTATCTGGCTAATTTGCATAAACTTTCGAGTTAAGAAGATCGTTTCGACAATCCACGAAGGATAGACACAGAGAGGAAATAGATGATTTATTGCTCCAAAGTAAAATGCACGGATGCAATTAAATGATATTTATTACTCGCATACACAAGATGGCGCTGCCGGGAGCACCACGATATTAAATACAAGCACTAAATATTAGGCAACCACTTTAAATTGGTCCAATAATAATAACAACAGGAGTTGCTAACTAAATATTGGCAGAGCGACTCACTCCACGCGTAACAAGCACTGCAAAACAACGCAAGTATTCTATTGCTTTCGTTACACTTAATTATTTGCAAAGCATTCCAACTAATAAATTAAATAAGCTATTTATTAGAAGAGTAGGTAGCTTGGATACTGAACTGCTGGACCAAATATCGGCAGAATACAGCGGGAGACGTCCAAAGGGCGAAGGCATGGAAATAATAGAATTTTACAGGTGAAAGGAGAGAGTTCAGTGAACTTGCTGAAATAACTCAGTTTCGTTTCTAATATAACAAAAACATGGAGCAGTCACAGGGTCAGTAACTCACTTGCTTTTTACTTCTGTTTGCTATTCAATAGAGCACCAGCAAAACACTAATGAAAAACAACATAGGCTATATTGATTTACTTATTTTTTTCAGTCAAGAAAGAAAAATGTAGATACACACTTGAACACCCAAATTGAAAGCTTTAGTTCCAAAAAGCTAACACAAGAGCATAAGGAAGAATTGAAGAAACTTTTCAGCAAGGATATTTGCTCACCAAACACAATTAAGAAACATACACGAACTGGGGCTCAAGCACCTCAAAGTAAAGTGTACAAACCACAGCACTGTTTATCCAATAACTTCATCGACAGGAACGGATTACACAATAGCTACTTATTATTGAATGTTTATTGCCACAAGCTCACACCGCCTAGCTAGCTTGAGAATAAAGTTGCATATCTGCGGGAGAGAGAGAAAAATAAGAGTTAGTAATTACGGTAATTGTGAAGAGAAAATGAATGTAAGTCTAAGCGATGAATTACTTGAGTCGGTAGGTAACAGAAATTGATTTTCTGATGGTAATAGTATAATGAACGATATTATAAGGAGGGTGGTAATGAGGACAAGAGGCTGCACTGTTTAAACACCATACCGTAGTGAAAATACGAACTAGGAATTGTCCACTCGAAAGAACAAGAGAAAGGGCTTGTGAAGTAGCAACAACGAACGTCAAGGATCGCTGTGCTGACAGTAAGGACACGAGTGAGGCACCGTCAAACATAAACTGTAGCAATAACAAGGGCGAGGAACTATCACCATAAGAACAGATTAGTATCAAGAACAAGAGCGGGGGATCAAAGCAGCTCAGTAGCAAGAACAAGAGCTAGCGAAGGCCAAGTAGCAAGAACAAAAGTGAGGACAAGTTAGGACCGCCACAACAGTGGCCAGCGGCACGAGAAGAGCCATGAATGATAGCAGCTCCGAAGACAATTACGGCCGTCAAAAAAGCAGTGGGGTAAAAGGGAGGGAATTATTAAGAGCGCCCTCGGTCGTTACGGCCGACCGCGGCATGTGGTAGGAATGTGAGGGGGCATCCGGGACCCTCGTGGCTGAGGGGAGGGAGATCCACGGTACGGGGTACACCATGAGGGATATGCGTGGAGAGAGCAGTAGGGGGATCCCGGGTGTCCATGAGGTGGACACAATGAGTAGCTTCCTATCAATGGTGTCGGAAGACAAGCCTTTGACCTTATCTTACTCATGGCTGCGCTATTTCACTAAAAGAATTCTTTCTCCTGTAGCAATATCAAAAGACCCTCGGCCCTCCCTATCAACTGAGACGTGCGTTACTTGCGATACAGAATGTTACGCTAGATTTTTCAAATAACTGCAAAGGGTCTGGCCAATCCAACAAAACAGAGAATAGTTCCCCAATACGTAAAGTAAGAAGAGTGACGACTGATACCTCCTTCACAAGGGCCTAGATAGGCTAAAACAATCGACAACGTATGCCCGGGTGACAGTATAGTTTAATAGAGAGACAACGATCCTGAAATGGCCTCCTCAAAGTACCTATGATACCGTAGCTGTTTCCATCGGTTACTTGAGAATGAGTTGAGCTTAGGATGGGTCTTGTCAAAAGCCAGAACCTGTGCTTCACTGAGGTTCACTCATTAACTGCGAATTAATTAAATATCCGTTCCCGAAACGGTAGGTAAACAAGATGCACATGCCGCAGTTAATGGGCTAAAGGCACACATATTTTCACCAGAATTTCAGGTAAGCCACAAACTCTTAACGGCGCCACAAAAATAACGTACCTACCTACATAACAAATGGCAGAGCGACAGTATTGTTCAAGAGAGAGATACGACAAGTCGGCACATGGGTGAAGCAAGAGAAATTTCGGTACGCTAAAGTGGCAGTCATTACAGGCATGGAGCGTTGCTGACGTTTATACAAGCATTGCACCGTCATTAGTGAGGGCTGCCTGCGTGCCACTTATTGCAGGCGCGATAAAAACTATGACAGGGTAAGCAGACACACAGGGGCGACGGGCAACACAGAGACAAATGCACGAGGTGTAGAGGCAGTGATGTGAAGAGCGAGCATGAGGGTTGTCGAGTCTGGGACAGCGTTTGTCGAGATTTGCAGCAACTAGGCATAGTCTTTGACTTCGACCACAAGTTATAATAGCTATCTATACAAAGGTACAGTAACCTAGTCGGAGAGCAGGTACGGTGAGCGTTTGTCTAGATCTGCAACGTTGGGGTATAGGCTTTGTCCAAAACCACTGGTTACGGCGACACTTGTACTAGTAACAAGGTTGGAGAGTACGGTGTGCAATCGTCGGGATCTGCAACAATCGGGATGTAGACTGAGACAAAGCCCACAGACTGCAACACTGGCAAAAATATTTTGTTAACAATTCGGTCCAAAAGTAAGTAGATAATTCCAACAGGAAGTCAAAACCATTACTGAACAACTCCAGAAACGAGAAGACAACTCTTAACATTTCGAGCAAGAAAAGTAGGTACCTACCTACGGTATCGATCATGAATCATAAAAAAAAAAAAAAAAAAAGTGGTTTTGTAAATTTCGAATACGCTGCGAGTCATTAGCTAAACAGCATGAAGCCTTTTTTTTATCGTCAGCAAAGTCCACGCCACTGAGAACTAATTTGCCTGCAGCCCATTATCTTCTTGAGGGCTCAACAACTCAACAAGTTTTTGCTCGTGTCACATCAATATTTACATGATCATAAATTGCGGGCCAACTGCACGCCCCTATCAGCAAGCGATGGATATTAGGGACAAGAACATGGAAATTCTTGCGGAATTTATGACATACTACCGGTACCGAAGTGACATCAAACCTACTCTTGCGCCACACAAATTACGGAGGCAGCAATGCACAGGTTCGTAATGGGCAGTTACAAGAGCAAAAACTTGCCAGAAACGAGTAAGGGATACATATACGGTCCTACAAAGTGCGCCCGACGATAGTGACTTACATCTTTTTTATGTAAACATATTTTTTCATTTAAAGAAAATAACATTCATCGACGCTAATTAGGCCCAAGAAAGTACGTATATAATGAATTGAGTTCTAATTAATTGGAATTGTTGTTGGTGAAAACAATGTTACTTCCTATCAAGAAGGCTTGAGTGAGTGAGGGCACGGAACAGAGTGGATTAAAACTATAGAAAACCCGAACTGAGTGTGTATACATTGAAAGGAAACCACACAGGTTCGGTTGAGTACCAACATAAAAATCAGTTGATGAAAAAAGTAACACGTTAATCTTCACAAGGCGGCCACGGGGTTAAATCCAGTAAAACAAGTTAACCTAAATTAAACGCAAGCCATTCACCCGAAAACTTCAAAGGAAGCCATTCACCTGTTAACCTAAATTAAAAGAGTTACATGTAGTAACTGACAGTCTATAACTCAAACCCGTAAATGTAAACACGGGGTTCTTTAACAAGTTGGATCGTAAACATAAGTGTAGATAGGTGCACCGCATGCAAGTAGGTAGGTAGGTACGTTAGTGAAGCACTAGTCAAGAGTAACCAAGATAAAGAAAGCACAGTAGGCAATGAGAGAGGACCTAGCTACGTAGTTTGAAACATCAGATTCATCTATTTCCTTTGATGCGTTTTTGATTGATGCAGCAATTAATTATAGCTTGCTGCTTATCAATAAATGATGAGGTTGCGACCATGACATGTATTGCGGCGATGTAGGCATTAATTTTATGGCAATTGATACCTACCTATCAATTTATCAATATTGTATTGGCAGTTCTGGATTCATTCGGTCATTGGTAATGGGAAATTCTGAAAATGAAAAGACCCCTGATTTACTGCGAAGGTTTTCCGCTTCGTATGAAACGAAAAAAGCCCAATGCACAAAATACAACACATAAGCACAAAGAATAACGAATCCCGACAAAGAGGCATTTCTGAGATCAATAACTCTGAAAACTGAGCTTTCAAGCACAAAAATGCAACAACTAATTCCCCAAAAAATTTATTCCCGGATAAATCGCCCTAAACAGGGAGTAGCAAGTACCTACCACATTGCAACAGGCAATCGATCACGCGAGAAATTTTTCTAGATATATCACACACTAAAAAAAAGGAACATCAAAGTTGGGAGAAAAACGGAGCCAGTAAAAATTACAGCCCTAATGAGCTGAGACAGCTGACACAAAGAGGAACAGCCCGTAGACACAATGGAAGGAGGTATCTGGCAAGCACCTCACACAATAGACCTCTAACAATCAGCTCACAATGGAGGCTTTGAGGCTTGTGATGGCGAGAGAGCACCTGAGGCCAAGGCATGCGGTTCTTATGCCACACAATAGAACCATCCATAACAAGAGCCAAAGCAAATTGATCCCACCATCATTACGGAGCAGCAAGATACAATTAGCTAGATCACTTATGGCTTGATGCAGTAACGGATACCATAAGGAAGGTAGGTAGCCGGTTACACGAAAGTGAGGAAAAACGAGAGTCTGCATTAGAAGCGTTTCTGATGGTGTAAATTCGGTTTCAATCAGTCAAGATTCCTGATGCATTAACAAACAGCATAAAAAAGTAAAGAATATTGCACGAAACTATAAAAAAAATCAATAGCTGTAACGGGAATTGTTTCTATTTTATACGTTGATTTTTAATACTAGTAGGTAGGTGCTCCGTGACGATTCCTGATCGATGCACTATGATGAAAGGCGTATAGAAGTAAGAATGTAACATGAGAGAAAAAATAAATAGTTGTTATGGGACTCGCTTCTGTTTTGTAAATGCGGTTTAATAACACTGGCTTCAAGATTGCTGATAGATTAGGTAGGTAACGAAGAGCGGGAAAATGTAGGCCCGTAACACGCAAATGAGAAAAACTTATTGCGGCTAAATGGTTCTTTCTTGAATCTGTAAATGCTGCAGTTTTAATAATAATCGCAAAGAGTCCACGGTGTGGATTTCGTGATGATATTAGTGATACGATTAGCAAGCAGATTACACACAGGCCGATAAGGTGCCTAACTTACCAAACGAATATCATACGGTTAGGCATTAACTATAGGAGGAGAAAAGTGCTAAGTATCTATTTATCGTAGTTAGCCATGAGATTAATTCCAGCTTTGTATAGGATTATAAATGTTGTGGTATTAATACTGTATTACTGGTAAGCCTTTCGCTAAAATAAAAATTATATCTGAAATAGGGCAAGTATAGTCTACCGTTAACTAGGTTCTAGTAGTTTTGGATGACCTTACAGTATGATTAAGAAACACCAGAGAATATGTTGTGTGTCAACACACAAACTGCAGTTTTCAACACAGTGAGATGAATACTGTACCTATTCCATGACCATGATTATCATATTACACGTAGCGTTGCGGTATCAACGAGTTCAACAACTGAAAACAATATTGCGTTTAAACACAATAGAAATTAACATATTTAAAAATAACTAAATATGACTAAAATCTCCCCTACCAGACGCACAATATTCGATACTGTTTGTAGTTACTTCACTTAATACCTCGAAATAACTGGGTACCTAGTGTAGCCTATGTACGTTCCAGGTCGTCCAGTGTCGCAGAGAATTCGTCCAGATCTGGAGCAACCGGGCCGCACTTTGCGACTAGGAATTATTTATTATATAAATTTGTAAGGAAAGACCGTCACCCTTAACCAGGAGGGGAGGGGGGACTGGGAAACGCTCCAGTAGGAACAGGACTACGGAAGTAACTATATGTGATCCCTTGCCCGGTGGTAGTAGGCCTGAAAAAATTATGATATGAGACCCTACTCCAATTTAGGCTACTTTCGTGGAATTTCATAACTCTTGCTATTCTCACGCATGCTGAAGCACAAAGACTATTTTACGATTTACTTTGCTTGCACAAAACCTAATTTAATAACAATGCCCAGATCTATGAAGCCAGCATTTAAAAAAGTAGGTATCACAGAATCACGCATAGCCTATTTGGGAGAAAGGAGTGGGGCATCCGTTTGTCCCAGAATTCTGTCTGATGAATATTGGTCTTTGGTAAGACTCGGTGTCGTAAGGAGTGAGAGGTTGGAGGTTCTCCAAGTGCAAGGAGTAGGGAGGGATTGGATACCGGCTGGTCTGAGGAAGACAAGGCATGATGAACCTTGGACCATCGGACTTCGTAACCCTGGTGCATCACAATATTGGCGTGATGGTATAAAACTACACTGCAGCGAGAGGCTAGTTAGCCTACTACATGGACCATCCATCCACCCGCCCACAACACTAACTTAGTTCATTTTCGTCATCGCACTGAGGAATCGACACTTCACTACAGACACGGCTCGCTTTTTCAAGTTCTCCAATCTCAACACTATGAATGGAAAAACTGGTAAATATTATACCGTATCGAGAGTTCTCTCGTTGTAACTTATCCGAAAACTGAATAATGAATTACATACACTGTACACACACTCAGTTCCTTGTTTAGAATATCAAATATTCCCTCTCACTCACTCATCCAAGCATACATAAGCAAAGTAGGCCTACAAGGACATACTAGGCTAGGCTACTTCTTTCGAGAAGCAATCAAGACTCAGACCGATGAATGAAACGAAAAAGTTCATAGGTAAGCAAGTAGAAAACTAGAAACTGCATGTCAAACAAAAAAAATGTTACAAAACTAAATACAGAACAAATTTCTTATATCACACTTCTTCGTCTTTATATTTCACAGGTGAATATTAAACAGCAACTCAAGAAGGCACAGCCAGATAGTCTATGTAGCCACAGCCCACTGTCACAGGGCTTTGTTTCAAAAGTTGGTTTTGCACAAGAAGAACAAAAAATGAATGAATCATAAATGGATCGTTTGTAACTCCACGCTGATGAGGATAAGTACAAAGAAAAGGATTATCCACACAGGGCATATTTTTTCAACAACACGGTCACAAAGAACTGTGCGCACGCAGGCCAAGCGCCACAGCACTGAAGAGGAGCAAGACGAGAAACACCACCAGCACCACACTCCACCTTCCATGAACTGCCGAAGCATACTGAGCCAGCCTAACTTACTGAGGTCGGATCATGTCTATAAGCTGATTATGTTCGAGCACCCGGATAAAGTGGAGAGTACTATGTTCCTTCATCACTTTGGTTCTCACTCAGCTCATGTCGAAAGTGTGTGTTGCATCAACTTTGAGAAGTGTTGTTTGGTCGTTGTTCATTACATGTTAGTGAGAACGCTAGGAAAAGATTTTGCGAACAAGCGCTCAAGAAAGGATCTTTTAGTACACATGTCATCACGAACATACAGTAGGCTACATAACATACAAGCAGCAGCATGGTCAATATCACGTATTGATGCTGTAATTGTCTATATAGTATAGACACAAATTTGAAATAACATGGACCCTGGGGCGGCACAGGCGCCAAGCTCGCCGCGCGCTATGCACTTTTGCGACTATTCTGTGTACGTGCATCGCAGTGCGTGCGTCCCGCGTTCAAGGTATGTGTGCTGTATGACACTGACACAAGTCGCTGCATCGCAGATTAGGTTAGTTATGGTTAGGTGAAGTTAGGTAAGGTAGGGTTCGGCTAGGTTGGGTTAGATTACGTAGCTTTAATTGTAGTGCTTCTGGTGGTGGTGACGCGGCAAGAAAGCTTACTTGAACGCACACACTGTGCGGCGAGTTTGGCGCCAGTGCGTCCGGAGCGCACTATCGTCGTTCACGACGATTGCACGTTCAAGTAAGCTTTGCTGCGAGCGCCACCACTAAAATAAACACTACCTACGCTAACCTAACCTTGCCTAACCTAACCTCTCCTTACCTAACCTAACCTAACCTAACTTCCTTACCTAACCTAACCTAACACAACTTAACCCAACCTAACCTTTCTAAACTTGCCTAACCTTATCTAACGTTTCCCAACCTTATCTAACCTAACCTAACCTTACCTAACCTAACTTAACTTAATCAGCGAGCAGCGCGGCGCACCAACTTGAACGCCGCTCACACGTACACAAAACCGTGGTGAACGACGATAGTGCGTCCGGGGCTGAGAGTTCAATGCATGTTTCAATGCATGTCAAAGTGCATGCTGCTGTGTGATGTGCTATATGCAGCAAGCTGTGAGATGCCGTGAGGACTGCAGTTTGTTATTGTAATTAACCAACTAAACTTTGTCTAGCGTATTATGGCAATTCTGGAGATTCTAAATCGCAAGAAAATGCAAATTTAGAGTCATGTCCGTTATATTTATCACTCACACCCTAGGCCTATACCTCATTGCCTGTACTCATAAATATATACATATATATATAGAGATGAAATTAACGTATGATTTGACTAATACTGCGGTAAGCGGTAGTAACATCTACTTTGTACAGAACATGTTTTGAAGTTAATACAGAACAAAAGAAGAAAAGAATGGGCCATTCAGTCTTTGTAATTCTTGATCGGGTACAGGCAAATGTAAGAGATGCTATCGATCGTATAAACGTCAATAGCACGATAGCCAATATGCTGCAGCTGCATTACAAGATTCTTTCCTTATGAAAGGAATCCAAATCTTGTCGACATCGGATCTTTTTGTAGTAAATTTCCCTGCTTCCTGTTTCTTGACATTAATTTTTTAATCCAAGGACTCGGTTGCTTCGTTTTCTTTAATCCTAGGAATCGGTTGCTTCGTTTTCTTTGACAACATCGCCCAAATTAAAAATAGAATGGACGTGTGTCACCCCTACTATACAGAGGAACCTTATCGGAAAATCATAAGCATTTATCAGTTGTCTAATATCGAGTACGTATGTACATACAATACTCGGATAATGTCGCAAAAATGCATTCAAATTTGTGATAATTTCCCTGAGTACAGAGACAAACCATCCTACTGATAACCACCTCTCCCGTCAAAAAAGAGCCTGCATGATTCGCTCGCTGTGTGCGATATAATCTTATCTAATTAGCTTTGACTTGTCGGGCACTTGAATCTTCTGTTCGTCCGTTTGGATTGAGTTATTAGTGTCATGATCAAACCGATTACGCTTGCGGTATTTAACGTGTACTTATACCCTATTCTCAACAGGCTGTGTTGCTCTACTACAAAGCTTTTTTCCCCGTGAGAATACAATAGGACCTAGAACTCTTGTAGGAAAATAACACACCCTGGATAAAATAAGGTGAAAGCTACAATTAACAGCAAAATGCTTCCCCGGGTGCACTCATTACGTTGATTCCACCCAAAAATCGGCCAATAACACAGCAGATTAATGGCAGCGACAGTCTGGGCTTATCAGCCGCAGTGTTCACGACAACGAAGAGCGAATTTGCACCTACAAATTATAAACAAGTCGATGCCAGCGAAGGCGAAAGAGATGCGGGAAGAGCTACGTACCGGGGGCGCTGTACCCAAATAGCTACTCTCAAGAGTCGACGAAATTCCAAGATGAGCCCCAAAATCCATAGGGAGCGTCATTTGGGAGTCCAGACTTCAGCTTTTACGTCGAGAAAACCGTTCCACAGAACTTTATCGACGACGGAAATTTTGGGTCGTTTCGGTCGTTTCTTCGTTGGGCTGACGTGGTTGGCGATGGTCCGAAATTTAGAGGATATTTTGCCTTTTATGGCTCAGGATCCGGGAGGCAGAGGCAGCGTCCTATTGAAGCGAAGGAGAGCGAGTATCGTCTTCCGATAGCGGCGTCTGGTCTTGCTCTTTCTCGATACTTTTTTCTATATCGCAACACAGTAGACTTGAAAATTTGTAGAGGCCGCAACGCTGGAGCGTTCACTGAACCTTTGCTCAGCCAAAATAGCTGTAACGGCCACAAAAATGAAGATTAAGTCGTGGTACAGTCAGGCGAAGAGTTTCGCTTACTCGGGGAATTCGAAAAACGCAATCAGAAGAGGCAAAAGGAGGCTGCCTAAACTACCTGCGTGCAGGGGAAATAAATTGTCGAGCACGATAAAATTTGTATAGGGGCAATGTTACAGGCAACTACCGGCATGGAAACCATTTAGGAACATAGGAAAATTTTCTACGAGTGATGATGGATGCCAAAGGAACTTTGTAAACAAACAAGTTATGAACACACACTACGGAGATAAAGTATGCATTAAATAAAAGAAAAAAAATATGTCATATGTACGTATTCACGATACGGTGAAAATGTGACGAGATTCGACTTTTTATTTATTAGTCGCCAGTAAAATTCCAGTCCAAAGGGAAACTCCAAAGCTCTACTTGACTACTTTCCAGGTGTATCCCGGATATCAGCTTCTCCTGTTTAATAGAGACGACGTGCGAGTTAAACGTCCGTTCGTAAGCTAAGCGTGCGATTGTCTAGTGTGCCCCCCTATCCCCCCCCCCGGACATCAGGGAGTGGCGCCGATGAGATTAAATTTCGAGGCTGGACTTGTCCGGAACTTGAGACAGGAGCGTTGACTTTGCCACTCTCAACCGCGTTAAAAAGCAACCCGATTGGGCTGAGCAGGCTAAAAACTCTTGCTTACGAAGCAAGATTGAGTTTTTGGAAGTCTCAAGGGTAACCAATAACAGATCAACGCATGGCAATCATTTCAACGACGTCAAAGCCAGCGCACTTGCCTGTAGTTCCGGACTAGTCTAATCTCGAAATTCTTATTTCGCCGGCCAAACGAATAATAATAATGAACATTTATCATATCGCTTACAGTAGACACATCTAACGAGATTTTCTTTGGCCTTTATTCTAGCATTTTGAAGAGCTGGTTGTGTGAAGAGCAGGAGAAGCACTCAGTGTTGAGAGACAATTTGGAATCCCTCGCGGTAATTCTCCTCGCCTCTCGGTGCCGGAAAGCTCTACGCAGCGTAAACCCGTAGCGTGGCGTCCGGGAATCGAATCCGGGCCTCCTTTGGTGCGATGCAGAGCCGCTCGAGTCACTTCACCACCGAGAGGATTCCCTAGATTTTAACGACAGTTATGCCACCTATGTAAGTCACTTATATTTATTTACCGTTTCAATAAACGCTGTTATCATTTACGACGGCCAGGATGCTAGTACATACTCCGTTATATATATATATATATATATTATTGTCTTGAGATGGCATTATTTCAAATACTGCAGAATACGATGAGAAACACAATTAGAAATATGGTTACCAACGACGCGTTTCGCTTTTTGTTTCCCTGTGCCAGTATAGGAGTGACGACGAAGAGTGCCTGTTATCATGCGAGCGCCATAGTCCCTCAGATCTTAAAATCGTTAAACGCGAATATTTCTGAGGATGCGGCTGCCCTATAGTCTCCCTTTGTAGGAAACGGTCTCAACTGGAAAAGGTTCACCGAGAATTATCATTTAAGAGGCATTAAATGAGAGCCAGTCCCCTTCTTGAAGATGCCAGGCACGTGCTACGGACCATTTTCACTGCATTATTTATTATTATTTTTTTTTTGCTACTTTTTGAACTCTGCTTGGGGTGGGCTTCGATCTCCTAGTATTGCATTTTTGTTGTTCATTAAAATTTGCTAAGGGAAAGAGGGGGACCATTGAAATACTTCTATTCGTATACAGAAAGAGCCTTAAGACTTATCCTCAAGTACCTTCCAACTTCACTCTTCTGAAAGGTTATTCTATAACTAGTGGCCCGCGCCTTCATGAAATGACGGCAATAAATAAATGTGTACTACACTTGACGAAACCCCTCTTTTTAAAATTTCTTTGTATATATAGTTATGTTCTGAACATATATTTCTATTTTTTTCGTTCACTTTTTCCTCAATTCATGCTTCATGAGCTTAATTAGGGCAAATAGAGCTTGGTTGTGGGACGGAAGTGTAACTCAGTATCCATGCTACTACTGAGAGGTACGTCAGACGTCTTTATAGTGCTTAAATTTCAATTTCAGTAAATCTCTAGAGAGGTAACGGAACCAATATCTTTATTTGTTAGAAGCGATGACAAAATTCCTTGTACTAAACATAGCCCACATAAGTGCATTACTTATAGGGCTGGAAATATTATTAAATTAGGGTTGAGCTATTTGGCATATTACCTAGACAGTACTCTGTGTTTCATAAGTTAAATAACGAAATAATTTATTGGTGCTAACTACATATTTCTCTGTGTAGATCCTCTAGGCAGGCGTTCACTTATAAGCTGTATAGAACAAAGTTAAGAATCATGCCAAATTAAGTTGAGAACTGGTTGTGACGGACACACTTGGTCGCAGGAATCGGGCTAGCTTCCATGAGACGCAGTTTGTGTACATAATCAGTTTAATCACACATACATATAAAGCTAGTTCATTAAGACTCATCCTTAAGCAATTTACAACCTAAACTATTTTCCAAACATTTTTTTTTATACTGCGGCAGTGAACTATTCCCATATGGCAATCATTGCTCGTCTCTGACTCTCTGTGGAGGATTGTCTTCTCAAGCGCAAACCTTTCGCAAAGATTCGTAAAGTCGTGCGGACTTAATTGTTCCAGTTTCAGAAGAAACTGCGAAGGATTCTTCTTGCGGGAGAAATTGCTGGTACTGTCTCGTGTTGCGAATGTTACTTCCATCATGTTACAAAATGTTACAATTTTATCAGGGTTAACTAAGATACGACGCTATAAAAATGACAATCTTGCTTGCTAGGTTTTGCTGTATTATACGGATCTTCTGTATTATACGGATCTGTATTATACGGATTATACGGATACAACCATGAGTTTTGCAATAGCAAAATATCCCCCCTGCAAGATAAGGCGTGAATATCAGCTTGGAATGGATCAAACGTTAAGCTACACTAAGAAAAATATACTTCAATCAAAAGAATTCACTAGAAATGGCCATGGCTCACCGTATTGTGGATACCAACTGATTGTTGAAGCTCCAGCGTCGAAATTTGGCTGCGATGTAAATTCGGTAGAAAAAGACGTCTGCTCAGCGTAAAGATTCAACTACTACGATATCATTCAGCAATGGAAGCGGGGATCCAGAGGCTGGGGATCCACAGGCTGGGGATCCAGAGCCCCAGAGCTATGTTTGTCACTGGTACTCCAAACGCTGAAATTGTATGGTATCTCAACTCGTATTTCAGTACATGAACTTTCTCCTATTAAACTCTTAACTACGCGACGGAGAGACGGACCAACATTGGAGCAAGCAAGAGAGCAAGGGAGCAAGAGAGCAAGCAAGCGACCAACAACTGTGTTTTATTACATAGGGGATTTATCCTTGCTTACCGGCAGAGTGTTGAATATTTCTTTGCGAAGCTGGTGATGGCAATCGAACAGGTCACGGGTGGTCTGGTTTCTTAAAGCTACTAGAGTGCCCGCGTTGTCAATAATGACAGGGAAAATGTGTGAAGACCCGTCTTGTGTTGCCCGCAGCATCATCGTAGAGATATTAGGGCAGAGCCTTAGATAGCAGGAAGCTCCCTGGCTGGGTAGTGCCGCGTGTTTACGGGACATGCACTTCATGATTTCTCAGGTTATCAACTATTTAGGGTAGACGGTTGAGCTCCCTTCTACACACGTAAGGCTCTTATTAACTTCCTTGTGTAGGATGCTGCGCAACTATCAACCTGAATTAGGGAATCGTACAGATAAGCTTGCAAGGCTGAATAACACAAAGGTAAAGTCAACTTAGACTACACCCTCACCTGGGAAACCCACATGCACTGGTTTGTGCTGCGGGTATAGGCCCACTGGCCCCAGATGAGCAAGTGTAGCCGCAGTCGCCCTCGGGTTCACGAACTACGGAAGGAACAAATGACCCGAGATCCCCACCCCCCTCATCTCTGAGGAAGGCAGTTCCGCCACGGCGCCGTGCATGCACACACAACTGCCGAGTCAGCACAAAGCCTTCTTTCGATGATTCGCAAAAAAGCGATGTTTTTTGCCCGCAGTCGATATTGCTTCTAATAAATACGGATCTCTGTCTTCAAGATACTCGAGGGTGGCATATAATTAGGACTCGGAAAATTTTTCCTCAAGAGAAAACATGTTCTCTTCAAAGAAGAACTCAAAATAGAGAAAATATTTTGCTGCCGAGAAATTATCGTGGTCTTTACGCGCCTGCTGACCGCTCAAGAATATCTTACCAGTTGCTTGATAATTATCAAAATAACAAAGTAAGAGTATCAGCTGAAGTTTGAATGAAGGAAATCTCAGAAGAGAGTACATATCACGATGGAAGAGATTGTTTAGAGAAGCTGTACGCATCTACATCGAGTGGACCTCAACTCAACGTAGTCAAGGAAAGGCCAGAATCAGATACTGTATACTGTTCGAGTGCCATCATCAGCAACAAGGAATATTTTCTACCAATCCGTTTTCTATGAAGTTGGCAGGATGATCACAGTCTGGAATCAGATGAATACACTGATGAAACCAGGAAGGCCAGAGCTAATTTTTGCCTATCTCGTTATAAGAGCGTGACTCGAAACCTATTAATAAGTAAGTAAATAAATAAATAAAAATATAAATATTTAAGCACACGCCGGTCATTCTTAGTATTAGATAGCACAAGCTCATGTTTGGACAATTTTCAGCTACACCTGTAGCCCATTTTACGGAAATGGTACAAAAACGCTGAGCAATAAATACCGCAGTGCCTCATGTGTATGTAGCCAAGATACGCTACACTACGTACAGTAAATGAGTCAACTCCCAAAAAATTTTTCAGCGTTTCAGCGTCGCGAAACTCTGACACCTGAACTGCCCGTCTTTGCAAGCTTTCAAGATTAAATTTAAATTTAACTCTGTACAGTCTTGCTAGACGAATAACACGAAATACATAACTAAACGGGAAAATAAATCAACAGTTTGGCTACTTGTTAATTTATATTTTCTATTACTTTTGAAGAAAACAGGGAAAATTAGGCCAGGCATGGCAGGAGTATGCGACAATCTTATAAATGTGAATGCACTTCTTGCATTGCTAATATAGAAATCGAAGCACCACAACTATCTAAAGTTTCGTTTAGTACTCTCACGTATCTTAATTCATAGTTTCCTCTCACGAACTACATCATTGCATAAATTAATTATTCTTCCAACTTGATTTATTCGTTGACGAAGCAGCATTTCGTTGAGTGAAAAAATTTTGACCAATATTAAGATAAGCAGGGGTATCCATGATACCGAGTCGAAATCAAAATTCTGAGTGATAATTGGCCGCCAGAATAATGAAATCAATTCTTCTCCATGTCATAGAAAGAAAAGAATGGTTTCGAAGCTCAAGGCAGGTGTAAAGCTTAGAACGTTCATCTCCTATGTTCCTATAAGTTGGCAACCAGGTACCGTACATATTAGTAAGTATAAAAAACTATCCATTCTTCATTATTGTCGCATTTTGAATTCATTGTTCAAGGTAGTCGATGTATATTATTACCTCCGCCAAGGAGGTTATGTTTTCGTCGTGTTTGTCTGCCTGTCTCTTTGTGTGTCTATCACCAAGATAACTCAAAAAGTTATGAACCGATTTGAATGAAATTTACAATGGTTGTTAAGTATGTTGGGAGGAACAGATGATTATCTTTTGGTGAAGATATGTTCATCCGCTTGTTTGTTTGTTTGTCTGCCTGATTTTTCTCAACGCCATAACTCAAAAAATTATGGATAGATTTTTATGAAATTAATATGAGTTGTTAGGTATATAACAAAGAGTAAAAGACTTAAATTTTGGTAATGATCCGTTAGTTCGTTCGTTCGTTTGTAACTGTTTTTAATTTCAAGCTTGTTAGCACAATAACACAATAACCCAAAAAACAATGAATTGATCTTTATGAAATTTATAGGGGTTGTTAGTAATGTTGAAAGACATGAATGATTAAATTTTGGTGCTGATCGGTTTGTTCGTTTGACTCATGTTTGTCATAACGTTTGTTAGCAGTATAACTGAAAAAGTAATGAATTGATCAAGAAAATTGTACAAGCTGTTATTACTATCAAAAGGCACAAATGATTAGATTTTGGAGTTTATACAAAGACAATTATGGTTTCAGAGCCAATTTGAAGTTTTTGCTACCGTTGCCTCGCTTGGCCAGAGGTATGCGCTCTCAGAGTGCTCTAGTTTTAAGAAAGTGATAAGACATTATAGTGGACAACTTTGATTTACATAAATTTGTGTATATACGTGGTTAAAGTGCCTAAACGACAAACATGAGTAGATAGGTGCCCTATTGCAGCCCACGTGGCCTTGCTACCTCTATACTATGTACATTAGCACATCTTTTTCTGCGTTTGTGCCATAGTAGTGACCACCTAGTTTATACCACCAGCTGCTCCCGCAGTGGCAAGTTTGCTGATTCGCTCATTAGAGAGACAGCGGTATATAGTTCAAGCCCACACCAAGGAAGAAAGTAAATGAATAGCGTCAGCAATTCTTTCGATCTTGGTCACGGAGGGAAGGGAGCACTAGCCTAAGAGCTGGGTAACGTAGTTGTCTATAGGGTATTCCGTTACTACGACGCCATAGCCCAGACGATCTGAAGTCGACTGCAGCCGTACACTGCTCGGGGCTGTAGTGGGTATTTACCTCCAGCACAAACCAGTGCGTGTCGGTTACTATAGTTGGGGTGTGCGGTAATGGCAACTTTACCTTTATCCCATGTCGGGCTAACATGACCCTTATTACACCACAAATCGTCATGTGGCAACCACGTGGGACTATAAGGTGAACGTGACAAAAACCCCCAGGTGTGTCCCACTAGCGGCCACTTTTATAGTTCTGGTAATGTCAGCCGTCGAAGTCGTCTTCGTAGCGGATTGCGGCTGGACGCCTTTGGGCAGTTTTCGATCGGGCCGAAATTTTTGATTACTAAAAAAAGTGACAGGAAGTAACGGCCAGGCGGCCTGGTTAAAAAAAAACAGATCACGTAATTGTTGTAAAAACTGAAAGGGACGCAGGACCGCTGGCCGTAGAACCTACAACAAATGGGTCCGCGCCACCGGCCGTATACAGCCTCCAAAAAGAATAAGGACTATACGAAAGCAAAACTTTAGAAACTGCCTCCAGCTGTAAAGAGTTTATACGCTGTGCCACAGTACCAAACGAATGCCGTATAGATGCCAACAGAAGCAAGAACAAAGCCCAACACCGCCTGTGAGGCAAACCGGTATAACGACTGCACATTATTGCCCAGAATTAGTTCTAACAAGCAACAATTGTACTTTCAGATATAGGCTGCAACACGCATGTCCGTCCTGCGACAGACGAGTTCATTGGGAAAATAATGCTGATTTCTCTCTCATGCCATGAGGGGATGTCGGTACGGTATAAATATTCATAAAGTTAAAAGCACCAATAAACAAATAATCACGCATTCAGATACTACATTTTATAATGGAAACAACTCCGTAGTGTATTTATATGTCATAGCATATGTAAAAAAACAGCAGTCTATTTATGTTTGTAATTATCTTTCCATTTTTAGCTAAGGCTAAAGTATTTACATCTGTCATGCTTAAGTCTTTTCATTGTCTTGGTTACGGCTGATGCATGAAATAACTCTAGAATACAGAAAACACTTTTTGCTCTTTGCTCATTTGAAAGATTCATGGATTGTTATAATATAGGTATTAGTATCTGGCAGTTGGGGTGAAGGATGGTAATGCTGTGTCTAAGTGGAACTGACCGTGCTCATATCTTCAGTTATTTAAAGTCTTGAAGTCAAATAACATTTTCTTCGGATGCACTGAATCTTCTTTGCAGAGTTACAGGAGCGTTAGATTCACCCTGCAGATTTACAACAAACAGGAGCAACAGGATTTCACTGCATCTACCGTGACATTTTTCGCTGCTATTGGTACACTTGTACCCAGTACCATTTTTTCTGGGCCCATCTACACGGAGACAAATCACCAGAGTATCCACAGTTTCAACCGCGCCACTTAGCTGAGAAACCTGAAGACGTTTGTTCATTGAGCAGCATACGCACCATGCAAGACCCAATAGTTTAGGCACTGTGCAAGGAATACATTCAGAAACTTAGCGTATGTTAACTACATTCAATATGAAAGAAGCTCTTCACTACCATATTTGTCTGGTTGAAGCATTTGGTTACATTAAAGTTAGAAAGTTCTCTGCTTGTAGCTATTTCATCTTCTGTTGTAAAATGAATAATTCATTTTGAGTGAGTTTTAGTTAGAACTGGTGAGTAAATGAGCAGGAAAATTGAAACAATATCGCATACAATTACAATGAATGCCAGATAGAAAAGCGGTTCGCGGTTACGTGCCCTGTGGAGACAATTCACTGCTGGCACAAGCTGCGCCAATACAAGAAAACCAGCACCTCGAATTGACACGCGCGAGATGGTGCGAATAACGTCACCTGGACTTGTCTAAAGGCACACAAGCTAACAGGATAGGTAGCATATTCTGCAGATACCATGGCTCTAGCCGAAATTTTGGCCGCCACAGAAGCTAAAGCCACAAATCAGTTTCTAGGGCGGCTGTAAATTTTGTTTAGGGCGCGCAAGAGAGCACCAATACCAAGCTTCATATATGGGTCGCGGCCTGCGAGTGTGACCTGCGTTGCATGGAGTAAATTATTCATCTGCACTACCCACACATGAGTGTGTGTAAATAATGCAAGACGCAATTACCCATTAGTTATTCACATGAACTCACGCACATACCCATAATGCGACAGCACCAGTTTTATTCAACAAAGGCAACCAACCCGACGACCGGTTTGGACAAAGAGAAAGAAAGAGAGAGAGAGAGACAATAATTGGCCAATCTCTTTTACACACATGGAGTTCAGCGTGAAAGATGTTCCGCTTAAGAAATTAAAGACACGAAATTCGCTGTAGAATAATAGATGCAAACGAACTTTGGATATCTAGAAGTGTATGCTAGAAAGAACCTCTGACATACACACACGGGGGGTGGGTACAAGCTCCTGGGATTAGCGGAGCGAGAAAGGATTGAGGGGTTACATTAACTTGTATGTAATGGGTGAGCAAGACAATTGCTTGGTATATCCTAGCCGAAAAAGTGTGATGGGCGTGCGCTACTAATAGGTGAAAATGCTAGGATACACGCATCAAGTTCTAAGTAAAAGTGTTAGATGAACATGAAGCATATACCTGCAGGGTGAAAATACGAAAGGAACGTGTGTATAACACCGAGGTAGAAATGCATGATGCATAGGCAATAGGAGGGTAAAAATGCATAATAAATATACAATAATTACGTAATAATGTGAGATAAAAAAAATGCCTATTTACTTCAGTGTTCATGCTTCTGGTAATGAATCTACTGAAGAAAAGCATGCCGGTACTATGCTGCAGCAGCACTTCATTTCCTATCAGATTGATAACGATCAGTGGTACCATTTCAATACTACTTCGCAGAGCACTTAGTCATTCCTTTCCGGCGCACTTCTTACTCTTCTGTCCAAGCAGCTCCTGCATGGAAAAGATTTGTAAACATAATGCAAAGAAACTGTGATTAATCTATACCTCCTGTCACAGGCGTATACAGGATATATAG
>LQNS02278074.1:7939250-7990055 GCA_001587735.2 Parhyale hawaiensis
TTGTAATACATTTATAGGGTCTAGGAGCCGCCAAAAAAAGTTATCTGTAAATTGAAGCGTTGGACGGCGGCCATCTTGATTTTATGCAAATTAACCACTTTCCCGGTGTCCAAAAGTTGGAGACTTTTGATATGTTCATCAGAGGGACCTAATAAACAAATTAAAGGCAAAAAACCTTCTATTGCAATTTGTTCTAGGTCCAGCCCTACTTTGCCTGGACTAATTGCCGAGCGTCAAGACTTTATTTCCCTGGTGTGGGCTCGAACTCCCGACGTCTCGATAGAGAGCGGAATCAGCAACCTTGGCACTGAGCTACTGGGTGTATAACCCTTTCGGTCCTGACGGGACGTATACGTCCCGCATCAAAGTTTTGATTATCAAAATCAGTGCGTTGTTTCTTTCTCTGGAAATCTGGACAGTATATTTAACACTCCGTCTAAAGTCAGTGACTGCAATGAAGCGTCTTCTATGTACTTTTTTAGAACCTCATAAAAGAACAATGCTCCGGACCTGCCGGGACGTATACGTCCCGCATCAAAGTTTTGATTATCAAAATCAGTGCGTTGTTTCTTTCTCTGGAAATCTGGACAGTATATTTAACACTCCGTCTAAAGTCAATGACTGCAATGAAGCGTCTTCTATGTACTTTTTTAGAACCTCATAAAAGAACAATGCTCCGGACCGAATTGGATAATGATGATGTTTTATTTGTACTACTACGCATACCTCACTCTATTGAAGTTATACTATTATTATATATTATAAAATCTTCATCGAGATATACACATGGAATAGGTAGACCATTGACTGACGTCGTCGTTCAATTTATCCGGCAGGCACCTTCCAGGGGTATCTTGGATACCGATTTTCACACAGTATCGAACAACGCGCTACGTAGCTCAATGCCCGCTCATAAGTTGAGCATGCAATTCTCTAGTGTGGCTCTGGCTTTCTGTTTAATCTTCACTACTACTGTACACACACACACCTACACACACTCTACGTCTGTGTACGTGAAGGGCATTACTGTATAAGGCACCACTGACATTTGCGCTCATTAGTTCAACAAATGATGTTCCTCCCAGACCAAGCGCCGCTATATATATGGCTCTCTCTCTCTAACACATATCCTCCCTACACTGTACTGCATCTCTACCAATATATCTTCCTTCTAAGAACCTTTCACCTCGGCGGCAGCGGTTTGTATTACCTTGAAGCCACTCAACCTTTGATAATATTAGTTCTCCACGCTGGATACTCTTAGTAGGAGGAATTCAACACTGGGTATCTAGGTACCTGCTCTGAGTACAAGTTTCTCTTGTAAACGTTGCATTTGGAAAGTTTTTCAGCGCGTTTCTGGAGGTTTTAGAGGACTGAATGCCTAAGTATATGTAGGTTTTAGAGGACTGAATGCCTAAGTACATGTAGGGTTTAGAGGACTGAATGCCTAAGTACATGTAGGGTTTAGAGGACTGAATGCCTAAGTACATGTAGGTTTTAGCGGACTGAATGCCTAAGTACATGTAGGCTTTAGAGGACTGAATGCCTAAGTACATGTAGGTTTTAGAGGACTGAATGCCTAAGTACATGTAGGTTTTAGAGGACTGAATGCCTAAGTATATGTAGTACAGAAAGCGGAAAAGAGACTGACACACATTGTGGGTAGCTAATCAAAGGAAATTTAAAACTGTTTTAGGCTCGTTGATAATAAAATTTATATGAATTTTGAGAGAATAGCTCGTAACAAATCGTAACTTGTAAGCTAAACAGTACGAATTTGTAGGTGATAACAAGTATATGAACCCGTATTATTGTGTGTCGAAAAAAATTTGGTTTGATTTATAGAAAAAGAAGCTCCAGTTTATGCTTTCGAAATACTTTGAACACAAACAATTAGGTTTTACTATCTCAGAAAGGACGTCCTCAAACTAAACAACACATAAGGTAGGCATAACTATTTTTTAGGAATCTGTTTAGTTAATATTTGTTCGTTTTTTGGTAGCAATGGAGAGCATTACATGGTACAAAACGAAAAGACAATAAATTTTTTTCAGTTGGCAACGCCCTTGCTGAGTTCGAGCAGGTTCGAACAGGGCGAACTCAATTCAAATTAATCCCAGTTCATTTAAAAACACAGATATAAAATCATCGCCTTATAACGAAAATACTGTAGTTGCCGCTCAAATTTCCTCAACTGTTACAGTAAGTTTAGAATTCAATACAATTAAAATAAGCAATCGTCCGTATATGTTATTGTAGAACAAAACTTGCAACGTTCACCGCTGAGGCTTCTGAACCAGTTCACTCATATATAAGTTATTAACAATTCAGATGATGTCTCCTTATGCTACCCCTTCGACCCCCACCCTAGCCCCTTTTTGGCTCACCCCTATGCTGTCGGGGTATTTGTTTCGTCACCCCGCACGGAACGGCTAGAGAACCCAGGAAGCCATTGGGTTAAAACATGTTTTGTCTAGTAAAAGGTTCTTCGTGTATTCTGTATCGTACATACATTCCTAGTTATATAAACACGCTAAAACACGAACTTTATGAAATCCAACGAACGTATCATGGCAGAGATAATACATTACCAGCAACAAAATCACAGCATCGAGAAACAAAAGGAAATTGGCGATTGAGGACACCAGCAGCACGACCACAGGAAGTACTGGATAATTATAAGTATTTGGGAGCGCAACTAACTCACTTGCACCGGGACTTCCGCCGCATCAATCTCTTGGCATCAATTTCCCAATGAAGATCGCAAGACGCAATTTTTGCCTCGAGCCACAGGGGTAACCACAACGACTACCTCAACTGCAAGGAAAGGATCGCTGGAGTTTGTGTACAAGAACCTCCACATCCTGCCGGCCTGCATGGGCGTGAGATAGAATATAAAAGTCCTGATGCCGGGANCAATTTTTGCCTCGAGCCACAGGGGTAACCACAACGACTACCTCAACTGCAAGGAAAGGATCGCTGGAGTTTGTGTACAAGAACCTCCACATCCTGCCGGCCTGCATGGGCGTGAGATAGAATATAAAAGTCCTGATGCCGGGAGCTGCTCGAAATTCTCATGTTAATCTTTTAGCTAGAAAAATGAAGGTCCCGACAGCCGGGTGCTGCAATGATTCATAAAGTTCATACATCGAATATTTACTCGGTCTCTAAGCCCACATCTACCTACGACATAAGTTGATATTATATATACTGCTAAGATAGCAGCTCATTGGCGTACATCCTATAGTTGGATGCTGCCTCCAGTATTACAGTCAATTTAATTTTTGTTTTTGTCCTGAGATGGAAGTCTCCACAACAGGGCGCTGTCTAGAATTAAAAAATTAACCTTTCTCTAGAAAGATCGGATCGAGTTACCAAAACCAAGCCTGTAGTGGCTTCTGTTTGCCATTCAACGTTCTGCCTGCTGAAATTAAACAGCTCTCAGGTGCGAGAAATTCATCTGTCGATGCTAAGTTCGATCATGAATTGTGATGAATACATTAACCTTGGGAGTAACAGTAGATTTCTTTCCCCCAACCAAGCTTTTACAGATTAAAAATAGATAAATACGTCGTTAGATGACGCCATGTGACCGGTGCTGCAGCCTTTGGAGCTGTAGGAATGGATTACCTTCCTCCAAACTTCAGCCATACATGACAGAGACCGTCAACGCCACCAACCCGGATATTGAAAACAGATTTCTTACGACACGCGTGGCGATTTGGCTTTGTTGATTGCCCGTTCACTGCAACGAAATGCTAGGCCACTGTTACCTTGATAGAGGAGCACTTGGAGATGTCAGGAGGGCTGAAGTGCCTGAAGGTAGTCGATGTTTCGTGGCTGGAAGCTCAAAGGGCAATATTCAGTGATGAGTTCTGGCCGTGGTATGGAATTTAAAAGAAGACGTCTACATTGCCGAGTCTCCTGAAAGATAACGTCGTCGGCGAATCACTGTATTAGATCCAATAGAAAGAATTTACCGCCGCAGATCCCAACGAATAAAGTATCATAAGGTCCGACACAGACGGTCTATAGCCAGAGATGGGAAAGACGACATTTTAGAATAGGGAATCCTATATAATAAGTGACATCAGCTTCGAAAAAAGGCTTTTACTGCCGTAGATCTGAAGGAAAGCAGGTAGCCGATGATCTGAAAAAGTATACAATCGGTGATGCAAAAGAAGTAACGAGTCGAAGAACCCAAAGCACAGCACCGATAAACGTAACAATTGACCGATAATTTAATAGGCTGACATAAGGAAATGTAGGAAGTCCCAAGCTTATGTGCAGCGGTTTGAAAAATAACTGTACACAATGCAACATTCAGACAAAGCAAAACGACGAAGAGGGAGAATGAGCACCACGTATGTCCCGATCACCGAACGTAAATTCACGTCAGATTCATGCATGCACAGCATAGCATCCACAGTGGGGTAGGAGTCCAATTGTATGCCGTGAAGGAGCTTGGTTCCCTGGCTCAACAATAGCACAATAATTGTGGTAAGATGAGGCCATAGTAAGTAAAGGAGAATGGGCAATATAGGAAGCCTAAAGCCTGCGAGTTGCCGTAGCAGGGAAGCCCTAAGCAGAGAGTGTCAATGGTGGCCTTTCAAGTTATTATAGTTCCGATGTTCGGGATGTCTGTAAACAGAGACCGTTCTACAGACTACAGTTTATGCAGTGGGTCCCAGAGTAAATGGTATGGCTGTCTTCGTTAGCGATAAAATGATGCAAGAGCGCCACATTGATTAGGTAAAAATGATCAGTAGGTGAGGGTAACATGGTGGCATTATGAACGGTAAATAAATATTAAAATAGAGCCAAAATATCATCCGGAGCCTAGCATAACCTCACACGGCAAGAGCATGACAAACACTGACCCAAAAGACACAATTTCACACAAACATGACTAAGCCCGAACAGAAACTGCGGATGGACACAGACGGTGCTGTTGTCTACATATCCACGCTTTCGCTTGGCCTGTCTTCTTCGAAAATAGTTGTGTGGGTGAAAGAGCGTGGGGGGGGGGGGGCTAGCAGCCCGCCTGGAAGTCGAGGAGCCCATGGCCTGCAAAGGTTGAGGCGTCACCGCAACTTCGATGATAAAAATAAATTACATTTACCTAGAAATATCCTCCTTTTGGAAAAGGAGTCTTCATACTAAATGCAGTAAGCAAAACTATTTGCCTTTTCATTCTGGAAATAGAATGGCTGTAATGCCATTTCTAACTATTGCAGATATTTAACGAACCAACAAGAGTATAGGTATGTCCTCAACAGCTGTCAACTATTTGGAAGTTATTATTCCCAAAATTCAAACAATTTTGAAAAAAAAATCCTAACAGGGCAAAACGATTAAAACGTAATAAAGTCTTAACCCTTATACAGGATGATGAGTCGTCAGTTAGAAAAAATCCCGTGAGTATAGGAGTAGGACATTTATTCGGCAATATCCTTGCACGAGCAGGTGCCCGGCAGGGTCTGGAGTGGACGTATATCCCTACAGTAATTAATTTTGATGAACGACCGAAAAACATAGCAATTATTATTTCAGGAACACAGAAAAGGTAAACTATCACGGCGTAGCAACATCTCGTTTCAGATGCAAAACTTTGTTGAAAGTGTTCAAGATGTAATTATCTAAGGAGATAATAACACGCTTCTGCACAAAGAGAACTTGGCACGTGCAACTGAAAATTGTTATTTTTTAATAGTTTCTAATACAGCAGTGTTTTGCAAAATTCAATTCCCTCATAACGCTCAATGTAATATTTTTACCTTTTTGAGTAATGCCATCACCACATGAAACCAGATTTCTTCAATTGGTGGTTTACGATTCTTCAACTAAGGATACCTAATATGAGATGTTTAGGAAAGAATTATGGGTCGGAATAATTCATTAATAAGCTGTATTTTGCCAAATTATTAAATTAATTCATCGTCTAAGTAGCTACATAGGATTGAAAAAATTAAGTATAATAAATTCAGAAAAGAGTTTATTGTAGCAGCATCGTTATTTCTAAAATTACTATTATTATGCTGGACCCATTTCCAGGCAAAGAAGGAAAAACGACACTGAAACTTTAACGGAAACAAACGCCTGTACCGATGTTCTAATAACACTTTATATTTTATTTACTTTGACCGAATATTGCCAAATTTATTGTTTCAATAAGAGAGCAAGGAATAAAAATGACAAAATCTGAAAAGGGAATTAGAGCGGATGTGTTTCATCACATCCTCAATCATCCGGGTAGGGGAGGGAAATATACTATATGTATACATGCAGTCGAAGAAATTATTCTCAGTGGATGTTCTTTGCCACAATGCATAATACATACTGGTACGGTATACAATATATGTACGTACATTCATACATCATACTTAATAAAATGAAACATACGAAAAATGGTAGAGAGCCGGTTCCCATACGTACGCTTATTTACAAATTAGGCACGCTGAATTCATGGGCATGCGGGCCAGAGCGCCTCTGCTGTACATATATAAAGATATATAAATATGCTCGTACGTACAACGCATCTGCTTCTATATAAGCATCTACAGATAATTATACTCGTATTGAAGAGCGTTGTGTAAAGTTTTATACAGTTAACTGCCACTCGAAAGGTAAGTGGTAACCCTGCCCAGCTTAGCAAGGATTCGTTGCACCAATTTCTTAAGTACAAATCCAATCGGGAAAGTAAGTTTTTTCTTCAATTAATTATTCATAATACTCGTACGTAAATGCGACTCTTATGAGAGTATTACCGCGAAAAGTAATAATGTTACATACATAATTTTTCTTTGAATTGCTTCGTTCGAATTTCCTAAGGATGTTCCATATGAAATAATCCCAGCCGGCCAGAGTTAATCTGTTTAGTGAAACTGACACAATTGGAGCACAAGTTTTTGTACTCCTATTTTGTGTGCATGCGTACGTGTAATACACTTCTAATATGCGCTCTTTGTAGAGCAAGAGGCAGAAATCTTAATTTGCCTGCTGAAGAAAATAACCTTCTATAGTGCCTATACAGGGAACATTTATGGATGCTACAAGTAGCGCTATTCTTACGGAAAGTGACGTTGATTTCAGGTACAAAAGCGTTAATGTGATTTCAGTAAGAGTTGCTGCGTTTATTGTGATTAGCCCTCCAAATAAGTACAGACCATCTAAATTTAACATCCATTTTAAACATACTTTAAACCGCTTTAATGAATTTGTTTTCCATAAACAATTATTAATGTCGGCAATAAGATTATTATTATTATTGTTGTTGCTGCTTACGATCGAGTGAGTCAACTAAGCACCATGAGATCAGCCTGGTTTTTTTATTCGCATATTTACGACATTAATGATTGCCTCCCTAGGCTGCCAAACACCGTAGCAGTTGGGACGGCCTCAAATTTAGATCAAACGGCGATTGCAAGCAATCACTTCCCACACATTAACCGAGGCAAAACAGGTATATTTTACAAATGAGCCTCGTACAATTCTCCTCAGCCAAGAAACTCGTTAGTCTTTCAAGTCTCTCTGTGTATTATTGAGTGTAAGTCACCGTTGCTTAGCTATGTTTAGAGGGCGAAAAAACAACTGAGGTGTGTAAACTATTTTATTAATTAAAAAAAACTGTTCAATATAACACATGCAATCGATTCGAATTTAAAACCGCAAACGAGAAAATGTAGAATATTGAGGTATGTATGTGTATAATATACAGGGTGATACTGAATTCGTTCAACAAAATAAAACTATATATAGGTTCCTTACAATAAAATAAGAATATTGTACTCTCTATCGATGCATGTTCGAAAATGTCTACATTAAAAGTTACGTTTAGTTAAAGTATACGAAGTGGCTACAGGAAACAGAGGCCTATAGTTTTATACCTAACCCACAATCGACTAGTGAGTATAGGGCAAGTGAAAATTCACTGTTATACTACCATATGCTTATTTTCAGAAAAAACAGGAGTGGAATGTTCAGTGTAAACGAATGGCAGGTGTGCATCTTTATCTTTGCTGTACAGTGCAGTAGTCAGCCGGTTAACTGAATCGATCGCCCTTCCAAACTTTAGTTCAACGTAACTTTTAAATTAAACATTTTGGGACATGCATCGATAGAATAAAATATGCTTATTTTATCGTAAGGAACCTGTAGTTTTGTTTGGTTCAAAGAATTCAGACTCACCCGGTATACATGGAAATAGCTTACTAATATTTTTTACGAAAAAGGTTTATAATCTACTTCGACGTAAATGAAGCGCTTGAAGCGGTCTCGAAATATTTTCAAAGAAAACTATAATCAAGCCTGAGTTTAGCTTTTATCCTTGCGCTGATTTTGAATCCGGAACTAGTATATACAGAAAGCTCGATAAAAGCGATTATATGGAGGTTTATTACTTTACTAAGCCTAAAGCATTAGACGCATTTGTCGTGCGCTGCTGACATTTGACTCGTAGCTATATTATGATTCTAAGCTCTTCTATGTCAAAATGTGTTCAGGATTATAGGTATCACGTAACCTGGCTGTATATTAAACATATTTAACGCTTCAGTACTCACAGATCTTCATTACAGATATGTTCCTCTAGCTAACTTAGCGAAATCATTCATGGCAATCTCGTTGGATCCATGTATGAACAAAAACAGCTTTCAGTGCATGAATATAACATAACCTTTAACGAAACAAAATTCAAACTGTTACGATACGGGAAAGCCTCTTCTCCCACGACGAGCGGTGGGGGGAAATCGAAAGAAAGAATATTTGAAGAAACCTTGGGGTGAGAATGCAAGATAATGCCGCTTTTGAGGATTACGTGGCTATAGTTGTTACGATAGGCAAGAAATGGAGCGGATAGGTGCTTCGAACTTTCTCTTCGTGAAAGGCAGACATAATGCTCTCCTATAAAAGCAACTGGTGCTATTAACCGAGGTTCGAATGCTGTTCACCTCTTTGAATACCGAACAAATGAAAAGACCTCGAGCGCCTTGATGCTATCCAGAGATCATTCACTACAAAAATTCAAGGCATGTAAAACTAAAACTATCACGATAAACTTGCTCACCTTCAAATGTAGGTACGTACTCAATTCAACGAAGATTCGAGCGCTTCACGCTCATATATGTTCGGAAATTTTTAGTAGGATTTACTATCAATGTCAATGGGAGGATCATTGCCAGAATCTCAAACCATTTTGGTCGGACTTGCGAAGCGTGAATTTCGATTAGATATGGTGGTGATACGATAGTTCCTAAGTATTCTCATAGCTTCACTGTCTGTTGTGCGAGGTTGTCCTACAAAATGCCACGTCACATTCGAAGCGCCACCGATATTGAAGTTGTGAAGGTTAAAAACTTACTGGACGCATACTTACTGTAAGGGTCAGATAAACCAGCTGTAAGCGGCTACGTGCAATGTAGAGGTAACTCGCTTATAGCCATCCCGCTGGTCACGGAATGCCGCATCACCTCTGCAGAAGATGGGCGGTGTGAGTTAATGCCAACTAGCTGGACCTCGTTCAAAGAATCATTAATGCATCAAAGTAATATCCGCCTCCATGTTTTTATTCACCCTGCGATCTTACGAATAGAAAGCGTAACTACTTCCTGAATTCTGTAAAATATTTTGCTATAGTTTTGAATTTTCATTATGGCTAAATAAGTTAAAGTGTATTCCGCGCCTTCGCGAAAATAGCAATATATTGCTGTTTTGTCCAAGGCGCGGAATATCCGTGGAACATAGTCGGACAAGCGCCTAGAAGCGCGCGCTCCTCGGGTGAATCTTCTCCGGAGCGCGGCTGATGTTGCCAGCCTATAAACGCGTATGGCGACCGAGCAGCGCCGTAGCCTCTCGGATACTGCACTTCGTTTCTCGTCTACGTGCCGGCCATATGCCACCGTCGCTCTACAGAAAATTTTTTACCTCCGTCAAGGAGGTTACGTTTTTATCGGGTTTGTCAGCCTATTTTTCTGTCTGTCTGTCATCAAGATAACTTAAAAAGTTGTGGACGGATTTTGACGAAATTTACTGGGATTGTTAGGTATGTTACGAGGAAAAGAAGATTGACTCTTGGCGAAGATCCGTCCATTTGTTTGTTTATCGGCCTCATTTTTCGCAGTGCCATAACTCGAAACGTTATGGACCCATTTTTATGAAATTTTCATGAGTTGTTAGGTATATCACGAAGGGTAAATGACCAAATTTTTGTACTGATCCGTTGGTTCGTTCGTTTGTCACTGTCTTTAATGTAATGCTTGTTAGCACAATAACTCAAAAATAATGAATGGATCTTTATGAAATTTATAGGAGTTGTTAGTAACATTAAAAGACATAAATTATTAAATTTTGGTGCAGATCGGTGGGTTCGTTTGTATGTTTGACTCATGTTTGTCATAATGTTTGTTAGCAGCATAGCTCAAAAAGTAATGAACGGATCTTTAAAAAAAAATGCATAAGCTGTTATTACTATCAGAAGGCACAAATGATTGGATTTTGTAGTTGATACAAAGAAAATCGTGGTCTTAGAGCCAATTTGAATTTTTCGTTACCGTTGCCTCGCTTGGCGGAGGTATGCGCTCTCAGAGTGCTCTAGTTAAATGGGCACACAAAAGATGCACAATGGCATAAAACTTTTTTTTTTCATTTAAGCTCCGGAGAAAGGGTTGAATTGTTCCTTTTAAAGTGAGTGACAATTTGAAAATTACATATATGTATGTTGAAGTCCATTATCTACTTCTAGCTCGAACGCGTCGATCTCGAAAGTCTTCCTACCTCCGGTCGGTCCCAAAGGCAGGCTAGTAATAATAACTGGTAACTAACCCTTCTCCTCCATGTGCCCTCAGATTTATGTATAAATGGTATATCCATCGCCCAAAATATGACAACAATAATAAAAAAATCATGTAGTTTCTCACATGGATGCAGTGCTCAATAAGTTGCAACGTAGCACCCTGATCAACGTAGTCATTCTCAAAGCTAACATGGAAAGAAGATTTACAGACGGGTGGTACATCCCACTTTGGGAACCAAAGACTTAGATAAAACTACGACTGTGTACCTACAACTTCATATAGACTTGTGGTACGTTCACGACGGTATGTACCATCGTCAGCTCTTGGCTCCGAGTTACGAAGCAGCGACAGCACCGTTCATCAAGCCGTGAGGCGGAGGTGCAGCAGCTGCAACGATTCATAATTATAGAGCCTCTTCACATTAACAGTTTTGCAGGAGAGGTCATCAATACAGATCACAAGTGTTTATTTAGTTGATTGAGTATCCAGTCTAATAATACCGGACCGTACGTAATTAAATGTTAAACGGAAATGTGATATTGAAGCACAGCTAGATGTTGTCGACAATTTAGATAATCAGCTTCTGTCTAAAAAACCGGTACAGGTATTTGTGGGGAGAATATTACAGTGATTGTGTTGCTCCATCCACCTGCAGCTGAACAGAGCAGCCTGTTTCCTGTCGACCATGGCACGAGAAGCGGCAAATTTCGGGTTTTGGGTATCAGAAAAAATTCTCAAAACTACACGTCTATACCATAAAATATATTTTGTTTCAAATAATAGGTGTCGGATATTAGTAGGGTAGATAAACAAGAAAATATAGAGTTTATCATGCATTAGGTGTCGAAAAAATTGTGAATACTGTATGGATAAGAATTTTGCTTAAAGTAATGGCATGAAACTTTATGGATAAGAATTTTGCTTAAAGTAATGGCATGAAACTTTATGGATAAGAATTTTGCTTAAAGTAATGGCATGATAATCTGAATGGGAGAGTGAACTAGTTCTACCGATATTTTTATTTTAGAATATCACGATTGTGTAACATCTACAACCTGCAAATGGTTTAGGTGCATGTTGACGAAATTATTAAAAGCTTAAGAATGACATATATTTAATAATAGGTATAAGATAATCACAACGGAAGTGTGAAAAACTTAAAACAGTTTTCATTGTTTATAATCATCGACATTAATACATGAACAACATATACATGTTTCAAGCGTCAAACAATAGCTTATAAAAACTTAGAGAGTTACATGGATTTTTTAAATAATGTGTGCACGATAATTAGATTTAGCTATGGTCAGCGGTTTGAGACTCCGTTTTCGCACGAAGATGATGTCCCAGAGGAAAGAACAAGGGGATATACATAGTATGTCAATAGAAACGTGGAACCCATGCGTGAGGGTGTTCCCACGCACATGGGAGCAGCAAGTCGGGGAAAAACGAGGAAGATCATAAAAAATAATCCCCCGTAGGAGTCTTTTGCAATGTTCTCGCACCCCGTATAAAAATAATAACTCATCTGATGATAGAGAATAGAAATTACACAAAATTGCATCCAAATTTATGTGTCCAAAATAATTCTATCCAAGATTTCGCACCCACTGATAGATCATCTCGCACCCCAGCCAGCGCGAGTTACCCATGATTCGGAACCCCTGCCATTTATATTTATTATAACGTTCGCCAATTGCAAAATTATGGGTCGATTACTATCGTATCAACGTCAAGTTCTTTCTTTTTGCATAATCTCGGTGAATGCGTACGTTTAATTTGTCTGTCTCGTTTCGACTTTCTTTTATGAACGTTATCCCCAGTCTTGCGCAATGCTGCATCTCCTCTTATATATTTCTTGCAACGGCTACCATTTGCACAATTATAGCTCGATTGCATTTGGTCAGGTGTCAACTTCTTCCTTTTTGCATAAACTTGGTGCATGCATAAGTTTCATTTTTCTATTTTATCTCAAATTTCGAGTAGAAACGTTAACCCAGTCTTGCTCAATGCGCCATCTCCCGCCTTATAGCGGTTCCCAACCTGATCTGAGCTGGGCACTCCTAGAAGACTTTTAATGTGTTATGGCACTCCATAAAAAAATAATAGCTCATCTTATAACATATAAAGAATGAAGTATACACCAAATTTGTGTACAAATTTATGTATCTAACTTTATTTTATCCAAGTTTCGCACCCCATGGAAGGTCATCTCACAGCCCTAAGGGGTGCGAGCACCAACGGTTTTGAATCCCTGGTGTGTAACAAATGTTCTTTTTCAATTTTGAAACATTGTCCGCTGCGTCGACTCCAACAACAGCACGTAAATGTACCGGGGCGGCAGGAACCTCCTGCCCGGTGCATCTACGTGCTGTAGTTGGGGTCGACGCAGCGGACAACGGTTCAAAATTGAAAAAGAACATTTGCTGGTTAAAAAATTATGTTTTAAAGCTTTGGAGAAGTCGGTATCACAGCTACATCTCTCTGTAATAACCTGGCTAAATTTTCGGAAAATCTTAACGTCTTCAGATTCGACCATCTTCGACGCTCCCACCTGCTGAGCCGAGGTACGGCGAAACGCGTACATCGTGGGTAACCAAATTTCCAATTGTGCTTCTCTTCGTTTTCTTAAATATTATATCAGTAAACTTATATTATTAAAAGTTGTCTCGTCGACACTCGTTAATCAAAACGTCGTTCGTTAATGGAGTCATACTTTGCATTTTTGTGTGCTTGACGGATCACTCGTTCTAAGAGGTGCTAGTGATGATCGTTGAACACCTATTCCTTTTTTTTTTTGTAAATTTTTGCTCGTTTTGAAAATTGGTCGCTACAGGATATAAGGTGACCATACAGTTTGTGCGAATTTTTACTTGTGCCACGACTCGTTCAATAGATGTACATAGTAGCTACTCGTTGAGATCGACAATTTTTCTGCTCGTCTTGCAATCACCTCGCTATTGCGGAGGTGCTCGTTGAGCGAAACTATCGAATAACCGCACATGGTCGCCTCTGCACGCAGGGTCCGCTGCCCAGCGCCGCGCGCCACAACTTAATGGATCCGCTATTAAAATGTCAAAACTAATGCCCATTTTCTCTGACTTATTTTGTATGCAGCACAATTTGGGTGGCCCGAGGCCATAATTTCTTGAGCGGTAAACCACACCGCCTACTTTTTTTATAAAAAAAACATATTTCAATGCAACTTAGTTTGTATGACTTCATTTCATAAGAATATTATGATTGATCGAAGCCTGTATTATCACTGTACACCATAATTGCTTTTCAAAATTGATGTAGATTTTTTTCAAGGTCGGCGTTTATGTGTCTACGTAAAAAACCATTTGACTAGGAAAATTTTTACACTTAACTGAAGCTCCATTTTCACCGGAAAACATAAAATAATCTGTCTCCAAATTGAGGCATGTCAATTCGTCCAACCTCAAAATTAAAACTTACTTTGCGCTTGAAATTTTGAACGGTCAGAATTTTTTTTATTCGCCAAGCTTTTCATTCGGCCTTGTTACAACAGAAAACAGTCTAGCAGCTGAAAGTGGTATTTTTAAATCAACTTCAAGTACACAAATCGCAAAATTTTGTCAAACATCAGCTGACTACAGGAGAGAGCATCAGATAGTATAGTTTATTTGCCTGAGATTTTCCGACCGATTAATTACTCTATGCTCTATCCTAACTCAATAATTACAACTACAACTGCGACTGGAAGCATCTTGACAAGAACTTACGTGATATATCCCCCAAAATTACCCAAGTTGTTGAGCCTAGAAAAAGTCACCCCTGTGTCTGGCCGCCCTCATTTTTTATCGGCAGCCTTACTTTACATTATTGATTATAGATAAGAGATAATTAAGGATGTCAATCAGCAGATCACGGAAGGCAGGCAGGCCGATATATCGGCTGCGCCAGGGTTCAGATCCCTGCCGGAGCGGCGCGTAATCGCCGCGCCAGCTAATCAGCAGGAGTACGCCACTAATCTTTCGTTAGTCATCGATTTAATGCACGCTAATCGGGGCCGCACGTGATGACAGCGCTTACGCCAGGGCCCGTTTACACCAATTGTCAATATTTGGCCTCCTCGTTTTCCGATGAGCTTTCTTTGGTGCCAGTATAGCACGCGGCCTACCTAACATTCTCGTATACAATGTGTGTCTCGAAAACGTGGCTGGACGACTGTCGGTCATCATATCAGGTTATTAATGACTGAGTACAGACATCAGATTTCATTGGCCAAGCTTTCAGCACAGGTCAAGTTTGTGCCTTCTTCAGGGCGAAAACCTACAAGCGCTGCGGAGCTATTGCTGCGAGACTGGTATCTACTATACACAACTGAAATTTTATCTATAGACTACTTAAGATAGACATATAGAAACTTTTTTCTTTGGACAGAAATTGTGCGTAAAATATTGAAGCTGGGTTACGCACGTATGCTAATGCTGGAGATACATTATACTCTCGCACGGACAACGCAATGCGAGGATGTGCGGCGCGCATGTCGTTCATGAGACCGTATCTATGCTACCGAGTTTAAATCTATTTCAGCTCGACGAATGAGTTGCTTATCTTCGCTTCCACTTGTTTGTGCAAATGCATAATGTTTCCTCAGCATGACTGAACCTAATCTATCTTAACCTATTCTCATCGAACGTATCCTATTCTAAGCTATCGTAAAACATACTTTACGGTTGGCTGCATAATTATACCAGGACCATTTTTAAGGGGTTGGAGGGGAGAATTCGGTTGCTTGGATAGCCGTGCTGAAAACTTCGCGGGTTTGGGCAAAATAAACTGCAGGAGGCTCTAGCGTGAGCTAGGGTATCTCTGAATTGCTCATTGCGATGGAAATAGTCCAATCCGATTAACTTGCACTTGTCCCGAATTTCAATCCTAGGTGTTCAATTCGCCGCTGTGACAACAAACATTCATCATCTACATCTTAAGTTTAAAAAGTAAAATGGGTACACAGACAGAAATTTTGGAAATAACCTGGTACTACAGTAAAGTTAGGGGTAGCTTTTTGATAATGTAGAAAGAAAATATTACTTATATATGTATTTGCTTTTGCTTTTCATAACATGGAACTCTAGCCTTCGATACAAGTCTTACCTGTCAACGACTTGGCTATACTGGTGGTACGAATGGTTCCTGATGAGATGTCCTCCCAATATTATACTACAGCTCAGCCTTTAGAGTAATAAATTTTGGTGATCGAATGAGCAAGTTTCTTTTTTCAAGGATAATAATCCTCGTAGTATAATCCAAATTTGCTATAACAAGAGGTTGAAAAAAAAAATCCCACAACGTTCTTTTTCCTTGTTTTGTAAACTGGAGTATAATGACTCCACTTATTTTCCTATAGTAATGAGGAGTTCTTTTTTTTTTTGTTTTGTTTTTATTGCGGGAAAGTATATTTTACTACACATAACCGTGATCTACTGTGAAATTCCATTGGATATTTAGAAAATGTAAAGTTGTGACCTATACTTAACAAAATAATAATAATAATCAGGGTCTACACTTCAACAGATCACACCACGCAGAAGTTTTTGACCGACTTCTACAACTACTCAAAATAGTTTTAGGATTTTCAGCGAAAGAAAACAACTCGTCAGTATTAAAGAAGTAAGAATGATTCTCAATCTACAGCGACCGCGTCATCGTAGCGATACGATTGTTATTATTATATGACCTTATCTAATCTCCAACGTCGACATCGCAGTCTTCCTAAGTTGCAACTTTAGTCTCGTTTCTCTAGGTGTTTCTTATTATACGTTTCAGATAGTGGCATTCATATGAGAAAAGACAAATTAAACAGTTGATGCTATCTTATGCAGGTAGTACCCTGTATGGGACAAGGTTTCTTTTCCCTATTGGCTATTGTATCCCTACGAGAGACTGAACCACTACAACGATGTAGCACAACATGCGTCGCGTGGATTTTAGTACAGGGTAAAATGCGCATCAGTGGACGTTTCCGATAATATTACCCTTAACTATCGAAAAGCGATGTGTAATGCAGACACTAAAGGGTTAAAATCATCAATTGAGTGAATTTAATAACATCCACAACTGCATACCAGCAACTCCATGCTGCTCTGCCTCCACGATCTCCGACGAGATTCTGCAAAACAACTTCGATAATTTCCCAATGGACATCGACAGCATCGGCGCTTGAGGCGGCGCTTTATTGGCTTTGGAGTTAGATTAACAGTCTCTCGCCGTCTCTGTACCAAAATTTGCTCTGCAAATACACCGTGCTAGTGACACCAGCCACGATTAGAATAGCCTATACGATCTGTGGTGACTTGGTAATTGCTCTTCGTTGGTCCAGAGCAGCTCTCTCTTCCTGCGTGGAGAGACCATGGAACGGTCTATCTCTTCCTCCTCCTCCGTCTTGAATCGTCCTTATATGTAGGCTAACTCAATAAGAAAAAGTAAATGTTGAACGAGTTCCTAATTTTGTCATTTTCTCTGAGCGCGAGAGAACATTTTTTTGAAATGTTCCTGACCTGGTCATCATCCAGAAAAGTAACGTACTGTAGATATGGAAAATGTTTGTGACATGGTTCTTTTCGGAAAAAACGTAAGTGTTGAAAATGTTCGTGACTTAATGGGCACTCATCCGAAGGCGAAAAAGAAAATTTTGAAAACGTTTACATTTTTGGTCCTCGTATCAGAACAAAGAACAAATTTTGAAAATGCATTTTTGCATTTTTCGGGTCTAAAAAAAAACACTTCCTGGCTTTGGGCGCCATCTCCCTATATACTGTGCAGCATTTTATTGATTAAATTACATAATTATTGACCGGACGTGATACAGCGACGATATCGTATCGAGCCGCCTGCAGTCTACAGAAGTATTTACTACTAGTGGACCCGTGCTTGAAAAAATTCACGCAATAATCGACATGTTTGCTATCTTCTATGACTTGCCGCTTCCACATTTTCCCGCTCACTCTTATTAGCAACGCCTATTCCTTTCTGTAACCTTTCTGCTTCAAATCTTTCTTATCACTGTGTCGTATAGGCGTTTCATCTCTCCATTGATAACACGTCTTCGTTCTTGAGACTGTTGTAGTCTTGTTCTTCTTTTACGTTCCATATCCTCTTTCTTAATTAAACGAGCGTCTTTCAAAGTAAAATCTTGAGTAAAACACTACAATTTACATGAATAGAACTCTAGTCAGCTTATTTATGTAATGTGTGTGCACCGTATCCATAATACTGCCTTCGTCTTCCATACTTGAATATCTGCTTCACTGAAGTGCTGAAATTTTGGACTCTGAAGCGAAATCAGTTCTCTGAGGGAAAGGCAGTAAGCTAGAAGAAATAATCGTCTACTACCCTTGAAAGAATTGTCTACTGCCCGTCGTGAGTGCTCCGTTGATCATCTGCCGTATTTATACGATGTAACCTGAGGGAAAAAATTATAGAATCGCACTCCAGAAACTGCATATATATTGTTCACAGTTCAATTGAGATCATCAGCTTGAAAAATATGTGTATTTGAAATTTAATCTTTCGCCATAAAAGCCATTACCAACATTAAGTAACAGTTTGGCAAAAAATATTGTGATACATTACAACCTTAACCAGGTTCTTGCTAAATATTGTTAATCGCTAGCGTACTCGTCAACTCGTTCAATTTTAATTGTACAATTCTTTTAAAACAATGTCCTTTACTTTAACCTTGATTTCGATGTCGTCTTTCGCAACGTATCTTGATCATTGCCGTTCTTTGGATATTCGGGTTCAGTGAAGTGAACCATTTGAATTATTTTCCAATACCATATTTTTACGTCGCAAAACATTTTCGTTTCATTAACTGCAAATTGCAGTATGACGTCATCATTTCCAGGTACCCACAGGTTGTAATTTGTAGCCTTCGACAAAAAGGAACCAATTACTTCTCCTTTTGGTCAGTACCTTATATTTTGCGACCCTCGGCCGGTTCCATCTATATAGCGGCAGCTTTTCTCGCTCCAAACGCGAATGTCATTCAATTAAACCTACAAAATCATTGTGACTGGAAGTGCAGAATTATCCGGCGCACACTTAATCATTACATGACCACGCATCATTTGATCGCCGTCCGGTAATTACGTTTTCATCTGATGATGGCGTGCTCATCATTTGATTATCCACTGTCGGAATGATTGGAGTTTGATGGCATGATTAGAGGTAGTGATGGCCTGCAGCGATAGTAAATTGATGTCCATCCCCTGAACTTTAGAGTGCTCCACCGAGTTTAATATTCCCATTATGTTCCTTAATTATTCGTGACGAATTAATATAATGTTCGTGGAGAACAAATTAATGAGAGTGCCTCGCTGGAAGTGCATTGTGATACTGGATTATTTCTTTTGACATTTGCTTTTGATTTAGTGCAGTGTACAAGATTTTTTCTTTGGAGTCTCTTTTCGAGAGAGTTCTGGTAAAGTCGAATATGCTGGCTGAGCTTTCGCGATGTGTGCCTAGTACTTTTTTGTGAAACTTTGCTGCTCGGCCGGCGAGTGTGCATTTTTTATTGTACCTCTTGCTTCACCCGCCAACACGATTTCTAGAATACTGCTGCAGTATCAGATCAATTGTTGACCTACTCATGTATGCTGTCATCGAGTTTCTGACCAAAGGGGGTTGCTGAATGTTGTGCTTTTGTTGGCGATTACTGCATTGGCAGAGACAACTGTGCACGCTGTTGTCTCTTGCGTTTACATTCGTATAAAGATGAGAAAAGGTTTCTATATTAATCAGACGCCCGTAAAGGGAGCTGTTGAGCAACGTCTTTTATACGTCTGAGTTTATGGATATGTAAAATATGGAATCAAGAGACATGTCGCAGTTAGTTGAGAGTGCGTGTTCTTTACAAGGGCTGTCAAATCCACAGACAGTAAAAGCTTTACGATCTCGGCGGCAAAATGAAATCATTATTGTATCTACTGACGCAAGAGTGATGTGATACTCGAACGAAAACTATACCTTCGGGAAGATGATTTCATTCGCCGTTTTCACATAAAACTATCAGTATTCATACTGTTCTCTGTGGCACTACCGTCGTTCACGACCACTTTGCGTTCACGTAAGCTTTCCTGCGCGCCACCACTAAAATGAACACTACCTAGGCTAACCTAACCTACCCTTACCTAACCTAACCTCCTTACCTAACCTAACCTCCTTACCTAACTTTCTAACCTAACCTTATCTAACTTTCTAACCTAGCCTTATTTAACGTTAGCTACCTAGCGTTACCTAACCTAACCCAACCTAACGTAACCTAACTTAATCAGCGATACAGCGAGCAGCGCGGCGCGCCAACTTGAACGCCGCTCACACGCACACGATCTGCGTACACAAACACGCACACAAATTGGTCGTGAACGACGGTAGCGCTTCTCGGTGCACTAGATCGTATATGCTCTGACAGCTGCATCTTTCAAAATCATTTGGTGGGAACCTCATGCCATCTGATGCCTCCAAGGCGAACTTGGTAAAAATACCTACAGTAACCTACCTATGTACTATAGGATATTTCATGTTAGGTAATAAGTATATTGCTAATAACGATTGCACGTAGATTAGGTTATACTATAACATTAAGGGTTTTAAGTCTTCACCATGCAGAGAGAGATATAAATTTGTCTGTATATGAAGCTAAGTTAGTGGGAATGTGCGTTTTTCACGTCCGCTCGAGAATGCTGTGGGTGGAATATTTTAAGTGTTGTACCGCAACCTCTGGGAAACTTAACCCTAAAGCGACAGATGAATATCAGGTGTCTCACCGAAATAGCGTGGCTTAACACGTAGAGAAAAATTGACACTTGGTGACTTAGAGCTAACATGAAATCCGCATAAAGCCAGTCATATCTGTGCTGTAGACAACGTTTTTTTTATAATTTGTGAATGGTAGTCTTAAGAAATATTGAGGGTACAGAGATTAACGATTGGATGGATACAATATTATGCGGACGTTTGCTGACTTAATTACCTATTTCGCTTCACGTAGTATCACCTGGGGAAATTAATTATTTACCTTTTTTATTTACTTCTGTTGTTTGTGTTTCTTTCCTCGTTTCTTACTTTGTGGTTTTATACCAAGCGGCACTTCTGCACCATATCCCACACACCCCTATAATGCAGATAGGAGCGCACAATCTGCATTTTTTTTAGATATGTGTGGCCTATAATGCTCCTGATCTCGACGATTGTTTAGCCATACTCTTCAACTTGTCCCTGCACGTCTACACTGCAGCAGACCCCAGGACCTGTAAGTACACTGCGAGTGGAAGGCACAGCGGATATTAACAATATAGCAGTTGTTGGAGCGTAACTCCATTGTGCCGTTCAGGTGACGGCTGCCAGCCATGGCGTAAAGATCCAATTCCCATTTGGATGAGCATCCTCACCCCACGACGGTAGGCACGTTAGCCACAGTATCACATCCAAAACAAATTGGAGAAATGCAGTGAGCAGAAATTATAGAAGTGCATTACTATAGTTTATGAGAACTTCTGATAAGTGTGTGTATGGGGTTGGGGGTGTTGGTCTGGCATATAGACTACCTGAGATACTGGTATGTGTACCTATGTAAAATAGTTGGGTACCTATTCCAGCTGAACAGAACCTATCGTCAAGTATTTTTAACGAACCTAACTTCTTCCAACGTCACGCCATACCGTCAGTAGGCCACCTAGTTATACCATACCAGGAACGAAGTTACTTTAGAGCACTGCTGTCCTCTAAAAGAAGCACTTTAAGGGGGAAAAGACTATTAATTGCAATAGTTACAAGTACATCGACGAAACAAATTAGAGAACTGCACTGAATATAAGTGAGTTTAGTACGCTATAATTCAAGCTCAATACTTAGTTCATGGGGAAAAAGATAATATCGCATTCCAAATAGATTACATACGGTAAATGTATATGTGTAAACAAATGAAGAAATGATTTGAACATTAGTTATAGTAGTACTTTAATTCATTAAAACGGTTTATGATTTTAAAAGAAGAATATAACGTATCATGCGATGCATGCCTTTTATAATACCGTAATTCTGTATCCATATCATGATGAGTCAAGCTAAATGATTTCTCCTGTGGTGAATCAATTACATTTTGGTTAGAAAACATTAACCTGATTAATGGAAATTTTGTAAAATTTTAGTGCTTATTAATTCATCTCTGTACATTACAAGTGAGTAATACTGACACGAATGGAGCAGCAATGACAGTACGTAGAATACATTAGAAGAAGGTCGAAGCTGATCGAGTGCTGCTTGAGGCTCACTCTTGACTCATTTCACTTGATGTGGGTAATACATTAAACACAATCGCACCCTTTAGAATTCTTGTGCCTCCACCCTCGATTATTATTATCATCATATATATAGCCCATGCGGTGAGTACATCTAAAAAGAGCTCCAAGTGTTCGCTTTCAATCTAAATTTTTTTTGATGACCTGGTGGACACTACCCACGTACACTCTCCCACAAATGCATCAACCAATTCAGACTGTTACGTACTGTAATAGCCGAGAGATCAATAGCATCCCATACTGGGCACACGGCATCTGCTGCCCTCGCCCTACCGTACGTGTCAATTCGAAGTATCCCTCGTGTGGCGCCCATGACCACGCATCTCATCTGGTCGTCACGTCTCTTTAGCTTCCCTTTCTGCTATCGAATTTCGCTAATCCCTCGCCATCTGCCGAGCCTGCCTCTTTTATTGATCGGATGCGGGCCCCTTGGTCCCTCCAGCTCTGGACCGACACTCCACTGTACACAGGTCCTCCCTTGATTTGATTATCCTTCGCTTGGTATGGAACTCCCTGTGATGATGTGGCGCTCGACATGGTCCTCTGTGGTCCGTTTGTAGCGCCTCTTCGAGGCGTTGTGTCGCGGGGGAACGGCGTGGTGCTCGATCTGGTTCTTTTTGGTCCGTTTGTACCGCCTCTTCGAGGTGTTGTGTCGCGGGGGGAACGGCTTGGTGCTCGATCTGGTTCTCTGTGGTCCGTTTGTAGCGCCTCTTCGAGGTGTTGTGTCGCGGGGGGAACGGCGTGGTGCTCGATCTGGTTCTCTGTGGTCCGTTTGTAGCGCCTCTTCGAGGTGTTGTGTCGCGGGGGGAACGGTGTGGTGCTCGATCTGGTTCTTTTTGGTCCGTTTGTACCGCCTCTTCGAGGTGTTGTGTCGCGGGGGGAACGGCGTGGTGCTCGATCTGGTTCTCTGTGGTCCGTTTGTAGCGCCTCTTATTCGAGGTGTTGTGTCGCGGGGGGAATTATTTAGCGCTCGACATGTTTTCTGCGGCGCGTTTGTAGCGACTCTTGTGGGTGTTGCGTCGCTGTAGATCATGTGGAACTAGACATGGTCCTCCGTATTCTGCTAACAGCGACTCATCTAGGTGATGTCTCTCGTTATTACCTTACTTACCTGCTTTATATAGTGCTGTCAATATAATGTTTTTACCTTGTTAAGCGATGAAGCTATAGGTCGTATTATTTTTGAGAACCATATCTCAGCTTATCCATGCATAGTAATTTCCTACTGCGCGCGGTGTCTATTTTTGGCAGCTTTTGCTGGGTAACAGCCAAACTAAAGAGAAATTGCTCTATTTGGAATTTAATTTTGCACAAAATATAATTCTATTTTAGTTCAATGCGTACCTATCTGCTTGCATAGTTGTAAACCTATTTTTAGTGGTGCCATCCTGTTGATATCGGCTAGTCTGACCTGCTTGTTTATCCAAAAGGACGTTCGTTAGTGTAGCCTCGACGCTGGTTAACGAACATCGTCCTCTCTTGCAGATAAACAAATTAGTGCAGTCGTCGAGTGAACGAAAAGATAGCGAGAGATATGAGCTCATTTCAGACTATCTAATTCACTGGTGCCGAAGGAAATTCTTATCACAGGAAACACGTGATTAGATACCTTGAAATTGTGTGAGCAGGTATCAGTCTGCGGTTTTTCTGCATATGATAATATACTGGAACTTGTATTTATTTTTAGGTCTTTATTGTGGATACCACAGCATGCTTCTGTCAGAAGTGGCGTCAAATAGTTTGCATCGACACTATTCCACTATACCTGATCATGGTTGCATTTATTTTTAAATATTTATTTTAGAACTTTACGCTACTGTTAGAATTAGCGGCAAATAATTTGATTAAATACTGTTTCGCTACGCATGTGGTGGTTGTATTTATATTTTAATACAGACTGCTGTGCCCTGTCGTTAGAGATGGCCGGCGGCAAATAATTTTTATTACCACCGAGGTCAAGATTTTGGTATGGAGAATATTTCTTAGACAAATATTCATTGCATAACTACTATAGCACGCAGTTAAAAGAAATTACAAAGAATTTGCAATGATTTTTTCTTCGCGATCAGACTCGGGGTATCGTCCTGATTTGGTTATAAGAATCGGGGTACCGTCCTGATTTGGTTATGAAGGCTGCACTGCAACTGAAGCGAGCAAGGCAAATTTCAGTTCTAGTAAGGTACACCCCCCCCCCTTTCAAGCAGGTAGCGAAGCAGCAAGGACCGCTCGAAACATTGGCTGTGTCTTCGTATCCTAGATACAAACAGGGATTACTTAATTTCATTACAGAATCGTAATCCAACAAATAAAAGGTCAAAGCCTCGTTTGAGCTTGTTTTCATTACAACGCGGCACGAAAGGTGCAAAATATTATAACCAGAGAAACTCTCCGAGAGCGCATACTCCGCCAAGCAACGCAATAACAAAAAATTCAAATGGGTCATGAAACCAGGATTTTTATTTAATCATTACTAAATTTTGGTGATTTATGCCTCTTAACATTAATACAGTTCCTGTACTTTTCTTGAAAATCATAATGACTTTTAAGTTATATTCTGGCAAACAATAAGACAAATAAATCTAAAGTCAATCACCCAAACGAATTAACCGATCATGATTAAAATATGTTCATTTGTGCCTTTCAACAGTGGTAACAATTTCTGTAAATTTCGTGAAGATCGGTTTATTACTGTTGAGCTGTGTTACCAATAAAACACAGGCAGGCAAATGAACAAGTGGTTGAACGGATGTTCACTAAAAGTTAATCATCTAATTTTTCAACATACCTAACAATCCCTATAAATTTCATGAAGATCCGCCCACAACTTTTTGAGTTATATTGGTGACAGAAAAAGAAAGAGATGAATAGAGAGACATACGCCTACACATAGCCTCATTGGCCGAGGTAATTATATCAATATTTTCCTGTTTTTACGTGTTTTAGATACCGTCCAGTATGCATTTCATTTTCTTTATATATGGGCATAAGTAATACCATATTTTTTGTTTTTCTTTCTAGAATTTAAAATTGTCCAAGATGAACGAGTAAACTGGTTATCACTAATGCGCTTAGTTTATGCAACTACAGTACTTCTACCGTGACGGAAAATGGTAAATAAAAATTGAACACACATAGAAGTATTTAATTACCTTTCGGCCGTCTTTACGTAAATATTTAAAGTCAAACACTTCAGTGAAGACAGTTGAATATACATATGTACGTTCGCTTAAAGATTTTTCATTCATTTTTCTCTTTAATTGTTTGTTTGTTTACTTATCCATCGATTTCCTATCGCACTTGAATCATTGGCAGAGACCGCACTGCTATAGCCCGTCTAGCAGTATTGTATATAGTAAATTGTATACAACTGGGAAATGAGACATTTTTATTAACGACAATTGTTAGCCTAGTCAATCAATGGTTGGTATGTAGTTTCGCATGTGAATGTTGTCGGCCCGAGAAAGCTGCTTGCTTGTATTGCTCTTCCGAGGTGGATTTGGCGGTGCTCATCTCTTCTAATACCTGCAGGAAATTGTAAATCCTGTCGTACTAGCCGCTGCACTGCAACCTCTGTGGCAGAATCTCAGCCTCTGGCGTGAATAACATACGCTAACTTAGCCATACATTTTGGTGCCGAGGACATTGTAGTCAGTGTAGTGTTGAATACTATTTTCCTGCTTTCTTGATCGATGCAGTTAAACAGATTGTGACACTTGGCAGTTAAGATATTGCCCCCTTGTGTCTTTATGTTTTCCAAATTATGTCGTACACAGTGCAATGGTGACCGTGTAGTCAGTATATATATATATATATATATATAAGTTTGTGTGTATGTATACGCACATGGTACTCTCCATAGGAAAGTGAGTGCAATCGATAACAGTACACTCACACGTGGCCAAAAGAAAGTAGCGCGTGACATCACAGCCACCCAGACGCATCGGCATTTTCGTGGTGGGGAATTTGCCAAAGCCCGATTGGCTGGGCATGACGTCACCCGTAGCTTTAGTATACGCAGTGCTGCTGCTCTACTTTGCTCAATACGTGCCTAATCAATTCATTGCCTCACTTCACTTATTCTGTTTTGTTCCTCGCACGCAGGGCGAAGTGTTCGTATGATTTGTAGCTTCCCAAAAACCAACAAAGAAAGTATACAGCCGTCCGGGTTGTAATTAACTCAAACCTTAAAGAGATACCCCAACCATTACCAATGACGCTAAGAACCCGCTGATATAACGCTTATCATTTTAGGAAACCTTTTGGTCGGTCGACATACAGCGGTCTTGACAAGGAACACTTTGCACTACGTTGCGGGCAACAATAAAAGACTGTAATGTGAACGCGCTGCGATAATACATATCCACCCATCATATGCATGACTGTATTCACGACCGCAACATACTTCTTCCAACGCACTTCTCATTCATCGTATCATTGCACCCGTCATCAAGCATACCCGTGTGACTTTCCATTGCTTGCCGGGAAAGAAAATTCTGCATGGCTTAATGCGAACTTGAAGAGCTCTTCAAAGTTTTCCAGGAAGTGATTCACCTCCGGCGACTTCCCTCTCTAAAATTCCAGCGATAGCGTCTCCTCATCGATCACCCAAGCCAAAAGACTCAACTTGGAGTCGTTCAAAAATGCCTGAATTTGAAGTCTTAGAAGGCCGCAGCCAAATTATCGGTGATAGCGGGCGAGGGAGGTTGGGTTTGTTCCCTGATTACTCCTTCGTATTGGGCAGACCCGGCCGTTCCAGCCTTCCAAACCTCAAGGCTTTCTGGACGATTTTTCCTCTCAAATAAAGCCATATGGACGGAAGGATCGAGAAACTGATGTTTGCTCGATGCCGCGAGGTCTCTCTTTCTATTTTCTCGAGTTTTGCCTGGGCCTGGCCGAACCGCCGCTCATTTTATCGGCGCCTGCAGTTTATGTACTAAAAAGCCACAGTTTCTCTGCCCGCTGATGTTTAAGACTTAGCCTCAAGCAGCTTGCAAATCCAGAGCTGTATATTGCATGTTGTGTCAGCCACCGTCTCGTAAAGTTATATTCTTGCCAAAAATAACTTACACGCTGTTGGGATAAACTTTCAAGTGTTGTATGGTATTTCATAATGATTGCAATAGCCAATGGAAGCGTTTTTTTTTTCAGGAGAAAATCTGAAGGAATACGAAAGAAATTTTGTTGTTTATTAGGCAGAAATCCTTTACCTCTTCTTCGCAAAATAGCACATGTACGACTAATGCAATCTGTATGTGAAATACTCGCATATGAAATTTCTGTCCTGCGCAAAAAAAATAAATAAATAAATAAATGGTGAGTGGCTAATATACTTTGGGTAGACACCAGGTTGCAGAGTGTGTTAAATGCACCGTCAAAGCATAACTTTTCCTTCCGTCACAAATATGTAGTGGCCTACAGCTTATTTTAGAACAAAGATAGCCAGTAAGTTCAGCTGAATAAAAAGGATGAATGCGTTATCAAGATTTTTTGAAGTTCAAGAAGTACTTGCTAATGCGTCGCTGAAGATATTTAAAGATTTTGAACCTATCAATAAAATTACGAACAACAATGGGGAGGGGGCTGTATCGAGGATGAACTGTATTACAATGACTACGAAAGCGAAAGTCAAACTCTTTACTGATGTTCAACTATATCTGATACATGGCAAACTGTGACAACTATAGCATATATAGCTATACATAAATGTGTAACATTTTAAATTAAAGAGAAACAACTGCTAGCATGTTCCTCTTCTATGAAACTGTCATTCTGCTGATGAAAACTTTTCGTATGGTTCTCTTGGTCAGTGTAACGAAGCGAAAGCGAGGCTCTCTAGGCGACAGCATAGAACTCTATACGTGTGTGACCGCGCCCAGCATGCATTTTCTTTTTTTTTTAGGGCTCTGTGCCTGGCAGTGTTCTTGTGTGAGGATGAGGTACGCTGCGGGCTGTGAGAATACTGTATCTACAAATGTTTATCTGGAAACATGTAACTGTTCTATTTACTACTGAACTAGATTTATTACTACGACTGATTTACTACAAAAACTAGAGGTCTGACGGAACTCTCAGCCCGCAGCGTACCTCATCCTCACGCAAGAACACTGCCAGGCACAGAGCCCTAAAAAAAGAAAATGCATGCTGGGCGCGGTCACACACGTATAGAGTTCTATGCTGTCGCCTAGAGAGCCTCGCTTTCGCTTCGTTACACTGACCTGTAGTGAGCATATAACTTTCCGCATCCCCTACTGTGAATATTATATCCCCTCTGCCCCTGGGGGCATAGGATGAGCCATATAGGGTAAGGTTGGCCCATCCTATGTTTCGGGAGTAGCGCCCCAAGGGGTCCCTGTTGGTTACTTTAGCCGTTAGCTAGGCCTTCGAGACGTCTGTTTGTCGTGCCCACTTTGCTTCGCTGTAGAGAACCGCTGATACACAGTATACAAAAGCATACAATAAACCATCCAGATTAGCAAAAAATAAATAAATATAACTATCAAACCATTTAAAAATGAAAAAGCCTGTTAGCAAATGTTACTCATGCCTATATAAAAATATATAGAATCTCTACTACGAATTATTGTGTAAATAGGACACTCACTACAGAAAGATATATTATATCGCTATAGTTATTAAACTCAAATCTGGCCAAGCCGAGGTTTGAAATTGGTCCGAAGCAAAACATGAAGTTCAATAACTACAGTATATAGGTATATTTTTCTGCACTGTAGTATTTACACAATGGATTTTAGAGAATCTATATATTTTTATTTAGACATGAATAACATCTGCTAACAGGCTTTATTATTTTTAGATGTTTGATAATCATATTATTTATCATTATTATTTTTTGCTAATCAAGACGTTTCAGTGTGGGCTTTTGTATGTATATAGTTCTCTAATTGACCCGTCCTACTTATGTTGTCACAGTAGAAATAATAGTAAGAGTAACGTCGTCAAAGACGGTCAGTTGTGACGTCGACAAGAGAGTCAATAGTGACCTCTTCAGGAGAGTCCAGTAACGGTCTGGCTCCTCGGAGTCAATTTTTGTCTAACGTCACCCCAGACTGCATAGCAACCAAATGCGTCGCCAAGATCATAGCCTTCGTATGGTATGTCACCACATTTAGTGGTTTAATCAGTTCAATTTCAAGCAGATTGTTGCCAGAAATATGAAGAAATGATAGAGAAAGATGCAACTGCGTTGATAAAATCTGGAGGTCACAAAAACGTCACCCAAGATCTATAAATTTTCTCCTGCGCTCTGCAATCTGGACGTCACCATTTTACTGTAGCTAATGTTTACAATTCAGTTTAAGCACCTTTTCCACCTTCCTGAAGGTAAAAGACATCTGCTAGTAAATTTCTTGAAAGCTAACGGGTATAAAACTTGACTATGCAATAAATTAATTTTATACCTACAGATGATATTTTAAACTTTTAATATCCGAAGATGGCCAATGTAATAGGCCAAAACGTTGTATCGAATTTTAATACCCTGAACAGTGAAAGCTGACACCCAATTTATAGCAAACGTATCTGTTGAAGGGCGTCGTGACGTCAACCACAGAGGCCACAATGACGTTTCGGTTTAGGCCCCGCCCAGCGAACACACCATATGTGTCCCTGTCCTCGTCCCATCATGCTTCTTCATCTTTTCTCTACACCGCGTGTCTCACAAAAAAGACACCACTGCGAGAAAGAGACTCGGAAAGAAGCCTCCCTCTCATTGTTCTAACGCGCTTCTCTATCTGTGTGATTGTGAAGGCGACCGAGGCAACTCCATCATTAATGAGAAACTTTTCGTTCGCTTCCAATCATTGAGTCTCTCTTTACAGCAGCGGCAATTTTTCAACGCTCCTTAATCACTCGCGCTCTCGGAGGCAAAAGTTTGCGTAGTTCGAATGTCAGCCGAGTGAATATTTTATGGAATTAATTAGTGTTGGTGCAAGCGTAAAGCGTCCGCAGCCAGCCGAGTTCATTAACTTGACAGGCGGAGTGCGATGAGCGTGATTAGATGCGGGTAAAATTATTATGCTTCCGCGGTGCGCATATGTCCAAATACAGGCAGACACACTGACGTACAGTGTGTGTGTGTGCCGGGAGTGGATGATGCTTGTCGAGAACAGATGAGGAATACAGGTGGTATCTTACAGCAGTAATGATGGTATTTAAAAAAGGAGATACATCGGCGTACAGTATAGGTCGGGAGTGAAAGAAACTTGTTGAGGACAGACGAGGAATGCAAATGGTATCTTAGAGCACTAGTGATGGTATTAAGAAAAAGAGCTATACGTCGACGTAGAGTAGGTGTCGGGAGTGGATGTAGCTCGTCGAATCTGAACTTCTGAGTCGAGTGACTGCATCACTGGAAAACTCTCAAAACACAGTTGTTGTTATTATTATTATCTTAATTAGCACAGTAATCAGAGCACTGTTTGTCTGCTCCCTTTATTGAAGAGCGCCAAGTAAACCGTACATGATTCTTATACTGAAAATTACAGTACGGCTTTAAGAAATGGAGGAATTAATCTAGTTTCGGCTACATAAATTACGAATAGAGGTAAAAAACTAGAATAAAGGCTAGTATCATTTTAGAAACCCAGGAATAAAATGTCATAATATTACATTTAAGAACGAGGATACAAACTCATAGTCTGCATGAAAGAGCCGACTACCATTATAAAATTATTGTGTATCATTTAAACAGAGAAAACATTTCATGCAGTAAAAGGTAACAAGAGCATGGATCCTGTTAGAAACTGAATGCAAAATACAACTGATAAGAAAATAAATTTAATTAATGTTGACAAGTTAACCTTGTTCTTCGATCCAACCAAGAGATTATAATGCAGAACCTTGATGGCAAAATGTAACTATAGATTACAGTTATGTATAGGTACCAGTTGGAACAATCTGCAGCGTCCCTGGAAATACCTATAGATCACAGAACCATATGATAACATGTTTACAATTCTATAGATTCAACTCATGGTTACAAATTGAATTCCGGGATTTTGCGTGTGATACGATCAGTCCCCTATCTCTCTCTAAAAAAAAAAATAATAAAAATAATCAGCAGTGCGGCCATGAGCGTTCATTTTCCCTCGTGGCTCAATGTATTTTTTAAAATGCCACTTCCATTTGATTTTGTTCACAAGGAGCACAGCTGCAATTTTAAATATCGTCAGTCATGAAAGTAAACATTTTAAGAATGAACATGTGCATTTTTTAAATTTTTTTAAAAACCCTGCAGATAAAACTACGTACCATCGATGTATTCTACGGCTGATGATAGAGCTGAGTTGTGAAACGTACTAGAAAATGTGATTATTGTCTATAACTCGTTTTTTTAATTACTTTACGACTAAGGGCGTGTTTGATTGGACAGCGAAATAAAGTCTTCAAGGCTTGACGGGTCCGAAACTTCCCACAGGATCTCAGGCTTCGATCCGTTAATTGAAGATTCAGGTGGTGACCCTTAATCGATTACATTGGGGAATCTCAATCTTACTCTGTAATATGGAGTTTTCAGCCGGCTCGACATAATTGGATTACGTCTTGCACCTGCAACACGATTCAGATTGGCGAAGTCATAGTTCCTGTCAAGCAGTTTCGAACAAGTCAAGTCAATTCAGCTTGGCTTACATCGACTGTCCAATCGAATGCACCCTAAAGCTTGGCAAAAACTTTGTTTTGTATACTGATCCCACGCGGAGCTGACATAGGTACATATAAGCATACTGAAATATACTTATACAGACACCGCCCTAGGTCGCAGGCTGAAGGCAGACAGGTGCTCGTTTTAGAAAGTTACAAGAAGGGCACATTAAGTGCAAATGTAATTAAAGTATTGGTATCTATACTATCTCGGTTTTCTGAAACACCAAATTAAGATCGAAAATGTAGACAACGGTTGTTAGGAGGGTAATTACCTCCGCCAAGGAGGTTATGTTATTTTTTATGTTTGCCAGTCGCTTCGTCTCTCACCAAGATGACTCCAAAAGTTATGGAGGGTTCGTTATGAAATTTATAGGAATTGTTAGAAATATTGAAAGACATAAATAATAAAATTTTGGTGATAATCAGTTGGTGCGTTAGTATGTTTGACTACTGCTTATCAGAATGTTTGTTAGCAACATAACTCTAAAAGTTATGAACCGATCTTCAACAAAATTACAGAAGCTGTTTTAGTGTTAAAACACGCAAATAATTAAATTTTTGAGCTGATACAAAGGAAATCATAGTTTCAGAACCAATTTGAACATATGGTTACCGTCGCCTAAAATTGCTTGGCGGAGGTATGCGCTCTCAGAGTGCTCTAGTTCATGAAACATGGTTTGGAATTGAAATTTCTAATTTGAAAAATCAATATAATTAATCTCTTTGTCCATCCGTTACTTAGTACGACCGTGATGCTTTCATTAGATGGGGGATAACTTAGGGTATCCTTGATACGACCTGGGGAAAGATCAATAGGAGAAGGAGTCAAGTTCCAAGCTGCTCTGCTTTCAGATCTTAGAGGAAGAAAATTCACAGCCTGACTTGGAATATTTTTCACACTTCGTATGCATGATACGGCTCCGAGGGTATCCTAATTGAAGGAAAATGCCTTTGTTCTGGGGAATTTCCACAGTTTCCTACCCTATTATATAGGGAAAATTAAGGTACCCTACGATCCCGGGATGGAACAGCACGAGTCAAATTTTTATTTTTTAAGCCGCTTTTGCTCGCAGCTGATAGATGAAAGCTTTCTTATCTGACTTGGTAGGTACATATTTTCACACTACTTAAGTAAGATACGAGTCTGAGATACCACTGAAGAAATTGCTTTTGTTCTGTGGAATTTTTAGCTAGTAGATTCTTCAATTATGTTCAAGAAAACACGAATTCGCATACGTTTTGAGGCACTGATGTAATGGTCCCTCTGGAGACTCCATATGCCTGTAGGAACATTCATTTTTACCATTACCACTCTTGGAACACTTTCTACATCTTTAATACTATAATTATGACCTAAATAGTAAAATTGGTTCACTTTTGATTTTGTATTGGCACTGGTGTGAAGACGCCGCCACCAACGCGCAGCTGAAATTCGACTAAAGTAAAAATTCCTCTAATTTGTTTTGAAAAAATGAAATAAACAGAATTTGATACAGTAGTAATGAATGAGCTTGCTGTGTATCAATAATCCATTAAGAACAATAATAATAATAATTGTTGTCAACTACAACTCGGGAGACAGTATGGCACATCCTAAAGGGCAAGGGGTTCTAGAGAAATAGATTTCAAGGGAGTGCGGGAGGGGGAGAAGAGTGGGGAGAAAAGTTGAGAAATATTTGAAGCCACGTGAGAATTTAACAACCACGCACGAATTTCTGCAACCATGTGAGAATTTCTAAGTCATGCAGGAATTTCGGAAGCGGCGTGGGAATTTCAGTGCCTGCACTGGAGGAGGTGCCGTCCCACCGCCTGCAGGCCACAATGTTCCACCGCCTGCAGGCCGCACCGTTCCACCGCCTGCAGGCCGCACCGTTCCACCCCCTTCATGCCACACCATTCCACTGCCTGCAGGCCCCACAGTTCCACCGCCTGCAGGCCACACTGTTCCACCGCCTGCAGGCCGCACCGTTCCACCGCCTGCAGGCCGCACCACCAGCCTCAGAAGCTCAATTATCAGACGCAGCAATCAGGTCGTTCCTATCGCTCCCATTACACAATTAGCGCCTGCAGGATCCCTGCCTTCCCCACGCCCTCCCTTCCACCATTCCAGGCTGCCAAGCCATTCCTGACGCTCCTAATCCCTGAGGGAGAAGCTCATATTTTCCCTGCTCTCAGCGGGGGAAACAGGGAAACCCTCCGCAACACCGTGTGCTCCTTCGTAATTTTCCTGCGCTTGTATGTATATACAGCATGTGACACAGGCGTGTGCCTCCGTACTGTAGTGGGCTACGTACAGTGCGGTGGAGCCACAGGAGGCTCCATTCGACATTAAAAAGTACCACAAAAACTTTATCCTTCAAGAAAACCTGGAGGATTCATCAATGGGTTAACTGCATAGAGAAAAACCTTCTATTCCCAGTAAAATTATTGCCAAGCCAATTGTTATGGTTATTACCTCCGACAAGAAGGTTATGTTTTTATCGGGTTTGTCTGTCTGTTATTCTGTCTGTCATCAAGATAACTCAAAAAGTTATGGACGGATTTGAGTGAAATTTATAGGGATTGTTAAGTATGATAGGAGGAACAAATTTATTAACTTTTGGTGAAGATCCGTCGATCCGTTTGTTTGTTTGTCTGCCTCATTTCGTCAACGTCATAACTCAAAAAGCTATGGACAGATTTTCATGAAATTTACACGAGTTATTAGGTTTATTACGAAGAGTAAATGACTAAATTTTTTGTGATGATCTGTTTGTTCGTTAGTGCGTTTGTTGCTGGGTTTGATTATGTGTTTGTTAGCGCAATAAATCAAAAAGTTCTGAATGGATCTTTGTGAAATTTACAGGAGTTGTTAGTAATACTAAAAGATATAAATGAAAAAATGTTGGTGCAGATCGGTTGGTTCGTTTGCATGTTTGACTTATGTTTGTCATAATGTTTGTTAGCAGCATAACTCAAAAAGTTAGATGCGGATCTTCAAGAAAATTGTATAAAGTGTGAATACTGTCAGAGGGCACAAATGATTATATGTTGGCGTTGCTAAAAAAATTATGGTCTCAGCACCAATTTTTTTTTCGTTACCTGTGCCTTGCTTGGCGGAGGTATGCGCTCTCAGAGTGCTCTAGTTAATATTGCCCCCCCTCAAGAAAATTGAACTTGCAACTCTACAATCATGCCATAATTCTGCTTTTTCCTCTCTGAGCTCATTCCTTAGTTAGTAGGACCGTACGTTACGCTTTGAGTTTTAGATAGGGAGAAATTAGGGTATCCTTCATACGATCTCGCTGGTGATAGGTAGAAGATTTGCTGTTTAACATGAGACACAGTATATTCATACTTCGCAAACAAGATACGAGTCTGAGATACCATTGAAGAACAATACTTTTTGTTTTATGGAGTATTCACAGGTTTCAACTAGTATTCTATAAAATGTACATCCTGCCTTACAATAAACTATTCGATAGTAGTCAAATTATTTTCAGCGTCCATCACTTCCACTAAGACAGTCTCCATATACAGTTCCAAAGTCTATCGGATCTGGAAGAGTCACCACATGATCCCGACACCCATCATGTCCACTACGTTATGCGATTCGACAGTCGCCCCATTATTTCCACCATCATCTCCCCAAGTTACGATTCGACAGAGTCGCATTTCAAATCCTCTTCTGCCATTACCCTCTTCCTCTTTAATTTAAGAGGGTCTCAGGGGCCGTAGCGCTGTTATTCTCACAGACCCTCGGTGTTTCGTTCCCCTCGTCAATTGGACACTCGACGGTTTCCCTCCTCATTGTAAGGGTCATGAACTGCCTCATCTGCGCGTCAGGAACACAGTGCTCGTGGAAAACCTCACCACGGTTTCCTTTCCTGTCCATGGTGCTCCCATTGATCCTCTGCATGCCTTCCCTTATTTAGCGCTCTGCGAGGGTCATGACCAGCCTGCGTGTCCAAGAGCCCCTTGAGATTCTTTATATAGTTCGTTAATATTACTGAGAAATCTATTAATTTGCTAGATTTTCTAAGTACAGCATGACTGATCAAAGTTCCCCAGCTGCTTTCGTATAGGTATTTCAGTTGGGATCATCCTTCTACAATAAATTTGATAACCGTTTCTCAACTTTTCCCATAGTCCATAAAAGATACCAACCTCTCTATCACAGATACCAGTGTCTGATATCCGTTCCTTTGTGCAAAACAATCATGTTCCATATTTATCCTACCCTTTTCTTCAGAGCAATGAAACTCCCTCCCTCTGCAAAATAAAACTCGTTTCTAATACTGTCATAATATCCCCAGCTTGAACAAACCAACGTCTCTTTACTTTTCCCGGTTTCTGTTTCTCCTTCCAATTTCCAAATAACTTAATTTTCCCTATCTTCTTCGTGCACAGAGACCTCCCTCCACTTCCCTGGTTTCGGCTCCTTCCTTCTAAATAACATAATTTTTCCATCTTCACGCTCCATCCCGCACCCAGGCATGCCAGACTCCCCGCCACAACATCTCTCAGTTTCCCTCTCCTCGACAGACTCTCGTATCTTCACCATCAGCGCACTTTCCACACCATTCACCCTGCAGTTATTGATCCCGGCGACGCTCTGTCTTTTCTGTTAGGTGATCTTCCGTGAAACCCATTCGTGGAGAGTGTCGTGTACGAGGTCTCGCCGTTACAAAGCTTGACGAAAGCCCTGTTGTACTCCGGGGATGGTCGTCCCAGAGAGGTCGGGTTACAGGGACTTCCTGCACCAGACAAAGATCGAGGGGCCTGTGACGTGAAACGAATTCTCTTGTCCGTTCGTCCGTGCGTACGTGAAACGCCGGTGCATGTCCGCCGCTCTCACACTAATGACGGGCATTAGCTTCATTGTCAGTTTTAACTGAACACTGGACCGTTACGCGGGGTATGTCCAAAAATATTGGTGATTGTGAATATTAGTTTCTCCGCTACTGGCTGCGGTGATTCAGTTCTGGATGCAAATACAACCAATTATAGCTTAATCTATTCCATAAACAAATTTTTCATGCAAACTTACGACATTAAAGAGCTCCCGAGCCGTACTGGTTTTAGGAGTTTGAAAACAAAGAATTCAGCGCGCGATACGAACGACACTGGGTGTGCAGAATTTGAATCTGAAAACTCTGAATCCGTCACAGTAATGACAGCAGCTGTACAGTTGGAGGTAACGCACTTTACCTCATGAGAAAATCATAATCAGTTATCCAATGTTTGTGAGAATAGATATAGGTAAGATGTGACAGTGGATAATGCTATCGGAAGTCTCCAAAAAATATTCGAGTACGTACCCGATCATGGAAAAGTAATATCGGTTTCGGATTTGCAGAAACTGATAATTACCTGCAATATTTCTTGGAATAACGATGAATTTTACACACACGAGACAGCACTTGTTAGCTTTCCACAGAAATCATTTTCGGTTACCGTGGTATTCTAACAATACCTGCAATATGATAAGAATCAGCATGGTCCTCGCAATGTATGGACACCGGAAAATACTTGCGATCCTTGGACGCTAATGACCCGTGCTTCAAGTTCTAGTTTTGGGCTTTACCATGAGTAGTTATAGCAATATACATATATGCACCTCCGATCCGTGAACAAGCATGACTATAAATATCAGAGATGTTTCTACAAAGATCCACAGTACCTGCTACCATCACCTATTCTTCTACGGGCGCTACTTTCGGTTCATCTATATAACTGGTTAACATCAGATGATTTTTTTCGGACACTACCTTCAGCTCTGCATTAGCTCTTATGCCGGGCCCACAGTATGCATTCGCACTACCTGATATGAGGACATGCAGCTCATACGTCATCCCTTTACATATTTAAAGTCGGTAGCATAGATACGGTAGCATGAACGACATGCGAACTACACATCCTCGCATCAAATTGTGCGCGCGAAAACAGTGTGGCCTCGGCAATAAACGCACACAATGCTCCCTGTAGTTCTTTTTCTGATATTCCATGGAAATTTGCAGTCGCGCCGCTCCATGCAAAACGTCGCTTTTCACTACCCTCTTTCCAGGCAGCTCCACAAGCCGTCATACGCTACGACAATTTCACAGCATTCCGTCTGGTCACTCTAATGGTCTATCAATAGGCCACACTCTGCGCACTCACATGACCTTTAATTGTCTTGGGTGAACCACACTTAAATTTTCTTAGTCACGGCAGTTGTTACGGTATCGGAAGCGTAAAGGAACGGTAACCCAATCGGAAAAGCTAAGCCAAAAAGCCTAATTATCGGATGCTCTCTTTCTCTTTCAATATCGGTTCTCCGACATGATCCGTTGCTCTCTTTCCTATTGACGTCGGCTCTTTGCCCGAAATTTTCGACCGGAAATTTACATATTTTTTTTTATTCAGTTTCAAGGTATGGCCATGTTACTCGAGTACATAAAATTCGGACGTTGCGGGCTGCACAGTTGTGCTGAGGGTTCCGAGAACGATCCACATGCCAGGAGCGGTCTTTCTCAAAGCGCTCGGCNAAATTTTCGACCGGAAATTTACATATTTTTTTATTCAGTTTCAAGGTATGGCCATGTTACTCGAGTACATAAAATTCGGACGTTGCGGGCTGCACAGTTGTGCTGAGGGTTCCGAGAACGATCCACATGCCAGGAGCGGTCTTTCTCGAAGCGCTCGGCGAGCTGAATCAGTAAATTTGCTTGGTGCGCATAGCTATTGAGGGGCACTTACCTTTGGGTAGGAGATGTCGGGTGCTTGAACCTTCCGATTCGGCTCCATAGTTCTTAGCGACCGGTCGTCGACTGCAGCCGAATTACTCCTCTGGGACAGTTGGCCTATGTCTGCCGCACGAACCAGTGGAGGGTGCAGTCAAAGCTGACTTTACATTTACAAGATGCATCGCCTTCTGCTTGATAGTGACATCGCACGGCTGCAGTCCACCGCAGCGTCATAATATATGCCAATCCTTCAGCTTGTGAGTAGAGGCGGCACAATTACGGCCATTTGCAACCCTGCATGCCGACAGCATGAACAAGACCGAAGAAGGCAAACCACCTCCTAGTTGCTCTTGTATAGATGGACGCAAATAGCCGCGTGCGCCCAGCTCAGCTAGCCTCTAAGACAATTCCTCAACAGCTGTGCTAAAAGTTAGCTCTGTATAGAAATCCGAGCTCCAAATCCGGACCGCCAATTTGGAATTAACAAAATCAAACGAAACTTAAAAGTTCGATTGTAATACAGTATATATGTAGAGGCAAGTTATCCATATAGAAAGAAACGCTCTCTTTGTATGTGGCATTTTAGAGCAAGAAACTTATTTAAAATGAAGCATTTTTAAGAGAGCAGTAAGGGGCTCCTTATTGCAAATGAGAACATTCAGACAATATTTAATCTATAACGGAATTATGTTCAGATGCATCGACGTGCCAATCTGGAAATATAGGTGAGAACGCAATTTTTCAAAAATATTTTCAGAATGTTAATTCTACGATCGAGAGCAGTTTTCAGTCACTTGGTGAATGGTTAACCCTATCAGCAGAAGCAAAGGGTCTTTCATGAATATTACAGACAATGCCATTGTTATAATAGAGTCCTCAGGTCTTATTGATCCTTACAGGATGAACAGCTCCAAGTGTCGGTTGAGCTGCAATGTGCGGCCGAAGAACATGCTCTGCGGGTCCTTCGGTGCGGTCGCTGCGTTTCCTTTTCTGCGGCCAAAATTTACGATTTCCGCCGCATGTGAAAATGAGGCTTTTGGAGCTGCGCTCGGGATTGTCCGTCGGTCGGTAGGCTCACGAGAAGAAGCCCTCATAGTGTCGCCGACGAGTGCGGGGAGGGCTTCAGATGCTCTCATTATTGGAGATTGAGACGATAGAGCCAAAAGAAGTTCGGTCGCACCTGCCAAGCGCTTCTCGGGAGCGGAGGCGTCGAAAAAAAAAATGTGAAATTCGGAAGCGAGAGAAATCTTCTGAAGGAATTTTAGCTTGGATAGTTCGCCACACCGGTTAGGTTTCTGCGAAACTCAAAAAAATGAGGTGGGATATGATTAAGATAATTTTAGCATTGAAAGGAATAATTATCAGAAATTATAGGGCTGGTGACGTCTTTCACAGCTGATCTATACGCCTGCGGCAGTTTCATACGGTCAAACACGGATCCTGACGGCAAATTCCATGCCACTGCAGAGTAGGGTAAAGAGCAACGGTCATATGAGACAATCTAGCGCATTTTTGCATACGTGACTTGATTATACACATGCTGTCGACGGAAGAAATTCAAGAGCATCACATGATTCCGAAATAGGACTGGCACTCAAGAACCATGCGAGCCGTGTTCACACCCTTTAGTCTTTTGACCGCCGTACGCTGTACAAACTGTTTGGACGTGTTGTCGAGTCCTTCTTAATAACAAAAAAAAAAAAAAAAAACGTACATGCAGCTCTCGGGCTGCTAATTCATTTCAAATTTGAAGAGACATCCGTAACTTCACCAGTGACAGTGCTGCGCGTACTGATATGACGGCTTATATTCCAGCAAGTTTCTTTTTTTTTTGTGGACACACAGCTATGTTCGCGAGGACGCAGCAAAACATACATATTCAAAAATTTGCACAGCTTACGGGGAACGAAAGCATTTTATACCCACTGTGACAGAGAGCCATACCACAACTGCAATATTAAATTCGTGATATCATGCTTGCTCTGGTTGTAAAAATCAGAAAACTGTAAAAATATTAACATTCCGAATGAGTGCACCGCTGTAGCTATACATCTCGTTTCAACGCAATCGACTTTAAAAATTGACGTAGAACAACTCTATTGTAAATAACAACAATACGAACAGAGTAGATGGATCTTTTTATAGGGAACAGGTCTCTCACAAAGTTCTAATACAACCAACGTTCAGCGAGAGGCAGCTGCTGCACTACTGTATGGTATACAGCGGTGACTGGTTCAAAAGATCCGTCCTTTCATCCACAAATCCCACGTCAAACTCGTCTAATTTCAGGAACGTTTTTCTACAATCAATTTCCAAAGACGCGGGTAGAACATCGGCCAATTGGCATTGTATTTGGGCAGGCCACCGAGCTAGAGCAGGTCGGCCGGGCGGGTGGGGCAGTGTTCCCATAGGACGAGGATATTGTAGTGACTCGTATGAGAGATTACTGAACTCACTTTCATGCAGGCTCAGTGCCCACTTTTGCAGGCACTCAATAGTCATTCTGAGCGAAGCCATTAATCTATTTGTGCTGCGCGTCTAGCGGTGTGAGCAGGCATGTGACAGCTGAGTGGGGTGTGTCCATTCAGAGGCAATCGGTCGCCCCTATTCACACTCGACAATGGCAACAGCGGGCCAACTCCCGAGGGCGTCGTCACAAACATACACACACACGCACACACACAAACACCCCAACTTGGTTGGAGGAGAATGTTGACTAAAGCTGGAGGAATAAAGAGCGATGGATGGTGGGAGCAGATATATGGAAAGGAGAAAAATGAGGACTGAGTGAACTGTAAAACTGAAATGCTAGTAAAATGCTAGTAGTGTTTCTTATTTACATTAGTAAAAAAAGAAGCAGGAGGTTGGAGAACAAAAAGCTGTGGGAAAAGATAGGTTAAGATTTCCTGACGCCGATTCGAACGTTTCGTTGTGAATTTAGATTAGATAGGCGGCTATAAACGAACCAATAGGCCCATTCCCAAAGAGACACCGGAACTTACGCCCCGGCCCCCTATGAGCTATTGCTATTATGTTAGCAGTATATATAGGAATGGAGAAAAGGAAAAAAATGGGAAGAATTCCGGCCAAAGTAACTATCATGAATGCACGCATGCACGATCAGGAGCCGCTGATATGCGGAGCTTGGAGATGTCAAACTGTGTAGTTGGAGCGGGAGAGAGAAGAAGACGGATTGAGGTGGCCTCGGAAGCTTTGACCATTAAGAGTTTGTGACTTCTGGAGGAGTTCTTAGCTGTGGAGGATGTCTCCCCCAACACAATTTTTAAACGCATTGGAGCACAACTGTGCAGTTATCAGAAGATTTGCTAGGGTACGATCGGTTAAGGGTAGAAATTAAGCTTTCGAGGCTCGACTTATCCGAAACTTCAGATAGAAGCTTAGAGGGCCGCTAAGAAATACATCCGCGCAATTAAAGTGGTACTGTATTTTAGTAAACTATTTCAGTCATTTAGCGCCTAAAACTTGAATAGTATAGTAGCAAGCTCTCAACCCTAACAGGCTGAGCTACTTCGCTACAAAGCTTCTTTTCCCGGAGAAATAAATACTTAGGACAAAGAACAAAATAACACTGTCTGCAGGGTAGTCACAGGATTAAACACTTAGTTTGTAGTTTACAGTATTACGTTGCAGGTTAAAAGCCGAGGCTCGAATGTTTGTTAAACAGACCTCGGCGCGGGAAGTAAGCCCTCAAGCACCAACAGATGAGGAGGACGGGAGCATCAGCAGTAGTGCCGCGTGTGTAGGGGAGCACGTAGGGGAGACCTCGTCGCAGATAGCGAAAAAAGCTAATATAGACGAGGGGACGTGGATAATGGTAGAGATTGTGTGAGGGGCCAAAAAAGAGAAGAACAAAGAGGAAGAAGTTCAATAACAGAAGGGTGCCAAAGAGACGCGAGGGATCCTTATAATGAGGAAGAAATTTATGAGAGGTAAACAGATGGAGTGAAAGGAACTGGCCATGCGCGATACTCGAGCGCCTGCATGTATGGGCGGCGATGTACGAGCGGGAAGCATGAATAGAAATGTAATTCATGGCGACATTTGAGCAGGATTTGAATATGCAGGCAGCCCTGCAGTACTGGTGCTAACTGCACAGCAAATGGTGCTTGAGTACAGTAGTCTGTGACCTAACTGTGAAATAGGTATAATATGTGTGTGTGTGTGTGTGTATAAGTTAGGGTACTTAGGTATCTACTTGTTCTAGCTGAGCCTGAACTTAATTTATTCCAACCTATTCTTAACATACCTCTTCTAGTAGGACGTAACCTAACTAAAGACATATTCTGAGGTAGGGTGCACCTTCTACACTAGGACCTAAAAAAACAGTTAGTCGTCTCCTGTTCTGCACTAAATGATCAGCTGCTAAGAAGCTCTCACAAAACGGGACGCAGAAAATTGTGCAACGCAGCCGGACACCAGCTTGGCTGAAAATAAAAGCGGGACGGCCGGTCCAGAAAGATTCGAGTGATATCTCTGGCTGGTTTTTACAGAATTAGAAATAGGACAACATATGAGAAGCTCATATTACAGCAAACTAAAGGTATAAAATATGTCTGGGTGGGGATTCCGGTGGTATAGTGACTTCAGTTTGTAGCCCAATGAAGAATGACGACTATTAAGGAAACTATGCTTTGAATTACAGTAGTTTCCCGTCCGTCTGAAGTCACAGGAAGCTGAAGTTAGTTTGGCTGTGACTCGCAATTAATATACAGAGTACTATTCCACTAAATAAATCAAACACGGCGTTCGTTGTTCGCTTAAATAATTGGTTGGTATCTCATTCCCACTTCTAATTGAACATATATATATATAGGCAGCAAAAATTCATTTACTGAACGGCATTTATATAGAGGCTGTTGCTTTGGGCAATTTTTTAAACTTAAAAGCTTTGAGATATCTGCAGCACCTGTAACCTGTGCCATAGATAGTGAATTTTACTTCTTATTTATTGCAACGATTTATTTCTCTGAGTTATTAGTGCGCAAACTGAGTAAATGATGAACAAATGAAAAAAAAATGCAATTTATGAAAGCAGAATCAAGAAGGAGAATGAAGAAAACGTTTGTGTTCCTTCGAAGTGATTACTGTGGTGGCCACTGGTATTGTGCTTCGATATATCACCTAATAAATACATGTTTAGTAAATGCCTGACAAACGTGCATGGATTTTGTGATGAAAGCAATCCGCGCTTTAATTAAGTCTAGCAGGTAGCGTGATGAATTGTATTCTCGTGCAGTGCAATTAATTTAAGTGTTTACGCTTTCATTTTGGCATAGAAACACACATGAAATAATGTCAACTGCAGGTTATCAATTAAAATCGAACCACTACAAGAGTTTATAATAAGTTCTATAAACGCAGACTATATATTAACAACTGATAGAATGCGCACGGGAATAATTCTGGTGTGGTAATTAACTACAATTAATTTTCCCAGTATTTTAGAGTTAACATTCTTTTTACAGTATACTACACGTGTTAGCACAAACGAAGGAATACACAGAGTCGCAACTTCTAAGCGCTTCTCGGGGCCGTCGTGACGTCATCATTAGTTGTGTCTTGGCGCGGCTGAAGATGTCTAAATGGCACTGGTATCACAGATACAAGATTTAATGCAAGCCATCATTTGTGACGTCATCATTGGCGCTAATTTTGTCGCAAAATACTGAAGAAAAGCGCGTCTGTGTTCAATTGTCACTGCGTTTCTTAGTCTGGCAGTTTCGTACAATTAATGGCCGCGCATGGGATCCTAGGTTATACATTGACAGGAATTTCTTCCCAATTCGTAAAAAAATGATATTAACTTTCAACCTTCAAATTTTAACAGCAAATGAAAAGAAAGATAGTGATGTTTCCCAAAATGGAATTTGCGGAGTTCAAAGGTCAAGTGTATGAATAGGCATATTCCCACGGACGAAGAACGTGGTCCTACAAATCATTTAACGTTTCGACAACTCATTGTTTTTGACTATTATTGTTATGCAGCTCGTTCCGAGAAATTATTATCAGAGTCATTATATTTCTGCACGCCGAACGCAATAATTGTGAATCATACCGAGTCTAACGAAATTTTAATGATGTTCGCAGATCAAAGCTAGAACAGACGGCCGGGGTCGTTTTCGTTTGGAAGTCCCGACTAATCATCACTCTTTTTATTTTTATTATCATCAGCCAACAAGTCTCACTGAGAATAACACCTTAACATTTCTCGTTGATTTGGAACAAGTGAAGTACACCGGCTGCTGCTGCCGCCGCCCTGTTGTATATAACAAGAATATTTGAGGCTGCCATTAATTATGCGCTCATTAAGGGAGACGTGGTTAATATCAGGATTAACACAGACCGACCATTGCCTTCGCAAACTAATTTAAATATTTGGGACGCAGATAATTTAGTGAGATCATTTCGTATGCAGCGGAGGCGCCCTCAGCCTCAGTGGAGCCGTCCTGTGGGTAAGTTGGTAGGGTTTGAAGGTCGCCGAGGTTCAGCTGGAGTTCAACAATGGCTGACATGATGATTATAATATTCTAGTAATATTCGAGTAATAGTCTAGTATAATATTCTAGATTATAATGTTCTTTTTGCTAGACACCTAGCTGTATTTTCATGGACTCAACGACACATTCAAACAATGTGACGGACAAACAGTGACCTTGTGCAGTGGGAATTAAAAATTAATTTCACTGAAATAGCTCGGAATTCGTTAATTTGAATATTTAGTTTACCTAGTGAATTGATGTCCAAAGTTACATTCTTGCCATGGTTTATTTGCTGCAGGGCTCCATGTTCCAGCACTGGGGTTTTGCATAGATGGCATAAGCCAGTCCTAATATTATTTTGTGAACAGAGGAGGAGAATTTCTCATAAAAGTCGATCAGGTTAACTAAACTAAATAACTAAATATTTAAGCGGCATTTACTTCGGTTTCGGGAACAAAAAAAAAAAAAAAAACTACAAAACTTGTAGTACGCATAACTGATCTTTTCACCCAATAAACTAACTGTTTACTTTCTGCTCGAAGAATTTGGGTACATGATTAACTAGGAGATTTTGTGTGTAGGATCTTGCAAGAGTACCAGTGCAGAAAGCAATGGGTACAGAATTTACAATCGGAAATTTATAGGCATTTATTGCCTGCCTACGAAGAAATAGGGAATAGTATACGATAACATCGGATAAATGCTTATGAATTTTCGATTGGGATCTTATTCGCAAGATTAGTCGGGTATCAGTTCAACTGGTGAGAGTAGTGGGTAATGACGCCAAATACTACTTTTTGAGGGCAACCTACCCTCGCGCGTGAGCTTCCGGTTTATAACGGCCAAAGGACTGCCGGTGTAGCGGGGGTGTAACTGGGGTCTGGGGGGGGGGGGGGCGCAAACCGGAAGTGGGCGGGGCCTGGGAAACCGAAAGTCAGTGGAGCCGGAACCTCCCCTCAAAAAGTAGTATTTGGCGTCATTACCCACTACTGGCGAGAGTACTTAAGCATACCCTTAAATATGCGGTAATGGCATCTTACATATAAGTTCAATCAGGCTCAGTTCATTAACAAGAGGGAGGACCTAAGTACGCGTTAAAATACGGGACAAAGACACATTTTACACAAGTTCAGCCAAAGGTTCAATTTAACTTGCAAGAAGATCTAAGTATGTACATACTAAATTTCATTGATCGACAAGATCGTCAAGAATGCAAACCAATTTTTATTGTGTTACATGCCACTAGAATAGATTTGCTATTTACGTAGAAGAAGAAATCAGGTTGTAAATTCTCTATCGGAAAAATCTGCAATTATGGCTTTAGTATCTATTACTGAAGCGTAAATGGTACATTAGTGGAATAAATTTTCTATTAACTATAGTAATAAAATAAAATAAAATGAAATAAGAATTATTCCATAAGGATTGTGCTATTTTCAATTTTTTTTAGAAAAGCATTACTGCGGTCCATGGCTACGACCTCCATGTCTTCATATGACTGATTGTGTAAAAATTCAGCACATCTACATTCACATCCCTGTATCCTCAAGGTATACGTTATTACAGTAAATTCGTGGATGTCACGAAGTTTCAGCTCACGTAGTTTAGACTATATAGGCATGATTCTCGCACGAAGATCTGTAACGTTAAAGAAGGTGCATCTGTTTGGTATTTTATTAAATGCTCCTCCGCATTTGCCTGCTGATTCTATATATAATGCTGAAGCTGACCCCTTGCTGAGCGCAATGCGATGTTATTCCTTAATTGACGTCTTTATCCACTGAGTTAATTCCAAAGTGAGACTGATCGATAATTTACAATAGATGCATCTGAGACGTGCTGCAATCCCAACCCCAGGGTTACCTGTGCTACGTCAGTGTAACCCTCCGCTCAAACTCGTGTCACGTTGGGTAACCGCTCGCATATAAAATAACCTCATTTATTGCATTTAGGTCGTTCTTTTTTGGGCTACGGTAGCCCAAACAGGGGTGTAGCTGCAACACGTTTCTATTGTTGTTGTTGTTTTAGTCTACCCATTTACGCGCGTAAAATTTCCCAAGAAGAACACGCCACCAAATCAGCAACCAAGCGCAGGCAGCGACGGGAGGAGAGGCCACAGCTTCTGTTTCTAATTTTCGCTGCAGCCTAAAGTGACTTTGCAATTAATTGATGCGCCTAAATGAATTTAAATTAATTTTTGCAAGCGTGTCTGCATGATGCGTGGCCTAATTGATTCTATTCATGCTGCTTGTAGCTCATGTATATGTAGAGGGAGTAAAAATAAAATGATACCAGGCGCGTGTTACATACATCAGTGAGAGGTACTTCAGAATGGAATACATTATGCTTGTTAGAGATTCGCATTTTGTATATTAATTGCATCAGATCAAATATAATTCAGTCTATTATTCACGGGGTGGAATTAGTGCACGACAGTTACAGGTGTGCTGTACAAAGGCATGGAAAATTTCCCTAGAAAATTACATGAATATTACTTTAGATATAATGAATGAACTTGTAAATGTGTATAGTTATAAAACAATGATAATCTTGCTCGTTTATTTACGTGTTTGGTTGTCACGCGTGCGCACAATCCTCACTGCAACACGCAGGGAGTAAACTTAAGAGGAGCTCGAAGATTTCAAGGTAATAATGGTTCAATTTGGTATTTCAGTTCATCAATAATTAATTATAATAGCTCTGTGACCACTGTATCCTCTTCACGGCTCGGCTGTACTCTTATTTCTGGAAAATATTCGCCTCTCTGCATATTCCCAACAATCTTTTCACGTAAATTAGTACCTAGAAATGCTAATAATAATAATTCCGGTGGGGAAAATCCATATTTTACGTCTTCAAACATGTATGCACTGAAATTTGTAGGTATAAATGCTTAACAAAGGATTTCTCCGACGCGTCAACTTAATCCGCTTTGTTTACAAACATGCCGCGCCATCTAGCGGCAGCGGCAATATGACGTTTATGACACATGACCGAAAACCGAGTATTTCGTAACTAAAACGGAGCCGCTAAAATTATTTTTCGATTACAACGTCAATTTTACTCATAAGGTTAGGCAGGCAAGGTCTGTTTCTGTTAATATTCTACGAGAAACATATAAAAAAAAAAATCAGTGTAGAACCATATCGCGCTACGCCGCAATGTTTGTGGGAAGCACTGCCGCTAGATGGCACCACATATTTGTCAACAAAGCAAACCGATGTATTTAACCCGTTACAGAAATGATTTATCAAGCATTTAACAACTAATTTCAGTGAATGGACTTCCCCCACCCCAAATACAATCATTAGCATTCCTAAAAACCAATTCAAGTGAAAACGTTGTTGGAAATGTCGAAAAACCACAAGTGTAATTGCTTCAGGTTAGTCGCATTTTGGAATAAAAAAGAAAATTCGTTGTAGGTTAGGTTTTTATTGACGCAATGGGTCACGGCCAGTCTGGTTGTAGCTAAAGATGATATTTATCACCTGCGAGCAAAGCGAAGCGTGGTGCTAATGTTTTCGTTGAATATTTAAGTATATTTGTATACATATTTGTTTGTCTTTAAACCCAAAAAGAGGGAGAAGGAGTTGAGCAATGATGTTAATTTTTTGCAAAGAGTATAGTGGGTTGATCTAGATGTAAAAATATGCCAAAACTCTAAAGTAACTTGTCCGTCAAAAATGACGGCATTGATATTTGGCCTCCACCGTGGGTGATGGTCTTACGCCACGAGGCGTTCTAGTTTACACAAAAAACTGCAAACTCACCTCGATAAAATGAAGTTCAGTTCACACTATAGGCCTAACTGTTCAGAAGAGCATGTGACAAACCGGTGGACGACACAGAACATACGAAAAACACGCACTGTATACACAATACTTCAAGTATATTAGTAGGTCATGGTCACGAGACCGACATACACAGTTGACTAGGGTAAGGTAATTATATATTAGTACCTATCTTTAGCATACCGTCTTATACTAGAGAATTAGTGTCTCAAGATCTGATGCATTTCTTCGAAGGAAAAAAAAATAATAATAGAGTGTCAGTTACGAGCATCCATCGTGACGCATGACTATAATATATTCTTAATAAAAATATGAATAATCCCGTGAAATGCTCATAAAACAACAAAGAAACTTGCAAATTTATTCTACCTGAGCTCACACTGCACAAATTAAGCTGATAATAATGAAATCGAAAGATATTCCTTAAAACAGAACTAAAAAGCGCGACGGAAACGGCAGGTCCACTGAAACAATTAATTTTTGCCGTCACTTAACGACGGCGCGAACAGCAGTGCTGTGCGGTAGCTATCAAACTCGCAATAGAACGTGATTTTTAACATATAAAAATTAAACAGAATTGACTCAGGACAGGTCAGCATTCGGCCTAAGCGCAACAAGGAAGACCCAGAAAAATTCATAACTCAAGAAACAGAAGGCCAACTCCCCCCCACCAAAAAAAAATAATGATAGATAATAATTAAATATCTATTTTTTCCTGGCGAGAGAGGTTTTCCTGTCTTAATATGCACTATTATGCAGAAAGATACAAAGAAAAAAAAATGAGAGAAAATATTATGTAAGTATATATAAACTACGTAAACCCCATTTAAAAAAATCATTTGCAATGCATAAAAATCAGCAGAAGTTTACCAAGCACAGGTTAACATTCGACACGCGGTTCGCGGAAGCATATCGCAGAGTAAAAATTTTTTTTCTCCAAGTCAAGCTGGAGAGAAGAAAATTAGCGCCGCCGCCGAGCCTATTTGTAGTCAAAACTGCGCCGGGAGCCGCAGCGGCGGCGGAGGATATTAGCGCACAGGAAAGACCCTCTCGGGTGCTTGTTTTCTTGCCATTAAACTAATCCACTTTGGGGGCGACACCTCCACGGCCTGGCTCGTCGCCCCCCGCCCTGCCTCCTCTGTACCGATGAGCTGGCATCGCTTGGAGAATATAATAATAATAAAGTGTTAACCGAAAATGAAGTTGCGCCATTATCTGATTATTGTGTCTATTCTCAACACGTCACGTTGAAGCAGGTACCCTCGAACTGCCATGTGTAATCTGTATCTTGCATTCAAATTTGAATTTTAGTAACCAAGGCAAAGGGAAGATGGAATTGCCTTTTGCTAATTAATATATGCAACGGATAGTATGTAAAGTACATATACTACATAGTAAACAAACTGATCATACATTCCCAATGAAGGTAAATAAATGAATACATTTACCTTCATGGATTGGGCTGCGCTAAATTCGACATGGCATAAATAACGGCGCGTTCGATTGGACACTGAAATTAAGCTTTCGAGGCTAGTACGTCTACATAAACTCAGACAGAAGCTTTGGCTTCGCTGCAAGTGTAATTAGCAACCCGATTACGCTGAATCAGCTGAGAACTCGCGCATACGGAGCAGGAACGTGTTTCCGGAAGTCTCAAAGACAACCGATCAAGGGTCAGTGACTGAAACTCGATTTAGCAGGTCGAAACCAAAGCACCGGCCTGAAATTTCGGACAATGCAAGCCTAGACGGCTTAACTTCAGTGCCCAAGCGAACGCACCCTAACTGTAATAATTAAAGTGGTGTCAGAGCAGTTTACATGCCTACAAAAAAAGAATGACCATCAGGAACTGAAATCAAATAAAGATGAAACACTTAGCAAAATCCACGTCACAAACATACGAGACCTGTTAACGAAAAATTGCAGAAAACATATGGTACTGCAGGACATAATAAATGATGCAGGTTCTAAACTGATTGCCGTTACTGAGACCCATCTAGATGATGAAGTCAACGATGCAGAAG
>LQNS02278074.1:7998175-8028630 GCA_001587735.2 Parhyale hawaiensis
AAGAAGTGAAATGTCAATTATTCCGAACCTATTGTTACCCCCTGTACTGTAACTCACTTTGGGGTAACTTCAAAAAGAAATCTATTCAGCGCTTGCGGGTTGCTTATAATGACATATTCCGCAGTTTAATGAATGTGCCGAGGTCTAATAGCGCAAGCCTGATATTTGCTCAAAAATACGCTGATTGTCTCAAAGTCAGGACCAGGAAATGCGCATGGAACCTAAAAAACAGGATTGAAAACTCCAACAACTCATTAATAAAAGCCATCCGTAATGGCCCTGGCTACAAACGGTTTAATATGTATATACGATGGTAGCGCCTTCTGCTGCCTGACGGAGGCCAAGCAATGGGGCGTAATGATGTCTAATATGTAAGATCACTACGACATGCTCTGTGTGTAACCTAGAAATAAGAAACATTTTCCTGTGTACATATTTCATTCCAATTTATAATGTCTATGAGTATCTAAAAAAAATTTTTGTTATTATTATTATCATTTATTATTAAAACGTACACTGTACAAGAGTTTACAGCATATATAACAGCTGAGAAAAACAGATAAATATCAGGTCGGAACGAAAATTCTATCCCTTTTATAGTTTTTCAATGAAAATAAATATTGCGCACAATACAACTTTTTTAATCGTCAGCAAAACCACCATTTTTATCAATGACCTTTTCCCATCGCTCCATAAGCTTTTTGATACTATCTTGGTACATGTTTTTTTTTTTTTTGGGGGGGGGGGATGGGGAGGAAGGGTTAACTCAAAAAAGGAAGTGAGCTTCATATTAACCTCTTTTCCTGAAGTAGGTAAGCCTTTGTCCTGACAGTGGTTCTGCAATCTTCTGGTGAGATGAAAATCTGTTATAACAAGATCGTGAGAATATGAAGGGTAAGCTAAATTAAAATGTCCTAACCAAATTTATCTAAGGAGGAGGATCACACCTATTCTGTTTACCAACAAAGGTCGTTTCTCTGGCAAAACTGTTTATAACCGGTTTAGCTGCTGACAGTACACTTTAGAATTTATGGTTTAATTGTGTCCTACAAGCTCATAATGTCTTCCATCTAAAAAGGGACAGAAATTTCGTTCCAGCCTGATATGTTCCACTGATTTCGTCTACATATGTATATGAACTGTGTGCGAAGATTTCGCAATTCACACATCAAGATGTATAGCAAAGTTTTGTTTCTGCAAGCTAAAGTATTTCAAAAAGGCACGATTACGATAATACAACACAGTTCGTATAATTCCCATTTCGATTAAGAGCAAGTTAATTACATACGTAATTACTTAGTGCTACTTTGAGGAAAATGTTTTTGTTAATGGAACGAAACTCAGTGAAACAACTCGGAAAAGAAAAGAAAATATATGAAGTACATCTGTTACACAGAAAATATTCCACTTGATGAATTAAATTTAGGATGTATCTCATGACTACATATATATAGTACAGGAATGTTTTCTGTACGCAGAGTAATTAGGCTCCCTCACATAACTCCTCAAAGCAATACACAATGTTCATGGAATAATCTTCTTCGTAGAGCCAGGCACAGGAACCACAAGAGGGCGCTAGACCTGCGTATACCCAGCTCAAGCCTAAAGCTCACCTGAACATGTTCTCTAATAACTCATAAAGAAGGAGCTTTTGCCCAACGCCGTGTATGGGCAACTCACAAAGTACAAACAACGCCAGTCTTTAGCACCCAATCACCGAGGCCACCTCAGCCTAACAGACTCTGGATGCCAAACCTCGTCCATCGCGCTGTAACAAGCGTAAGGTTCGGTCTACACTCCTCCACTTTCTCATTACAAGATTATGTTTACTGACCCACACGGTGGAGTTTCCTCTTCAACTCTGCTTCGTCGGTTGGGTAAACCCAAGGGTTCATGCAATAGTTGGAGTGTAGCTTCACTTGGGATATGTATCAGCATCGAAGAACTTGGTAAAACATTACTGGGTTGGCGCAGACTTTCACTCACTTGAGCTAGAAGCGCAAGGTGACACGACCTACGCTCACCCAACCCGGATTCATTTCTTCGCGAAGCGTCCGAAGTTGTTTGGGTACCACGGACTTTATGCCGCTCATGTTCTGGTGCTCTGGCAAGTAGACACGAAGCTACTCACATGGGTCTGAAGGAAGCCTCTGTAGCCGGGCACAAGAGCTGCACTCATGCTATTCATGACCGCACCTACCACCAACCGCGATATGATCTCATCAACAGCCATTCAAGACCGGTACATTTACTAGCCACTGCAGCGTCCCGGCTCCAATGACGTGTCTTGGGAGCTNGAAGGAAGCCTCTGTAACCAGGCACAAGAGCTGCACTCATGCTATTCATGACCGCACCTACCACCAACCGCGATATGATCTCATCAACAGCCATTCAAGACCGGTACATTTACTAGCCACTGCAGCGTCCCGGCTCCAATGGCGTGTCTTGGGAGCTCTTTAATTTGGAGTGCGCGCACCTAATTAGCGAGCGTGGTTAAAAGATCTTGGTGCCACACACGCCTACATGTGTGACCAGTTCAGGCATGCGGTGCGGATAAAAAGTAGAAATGATGGGATAACTAGTTACGGTGCACATGAGCTGGCAACGTCATTACTTCTGAGAATACCTACCTTACCAATGTAAACAGCGCATAACGTCATAAAGGAAGCTTAAACTACTCACTATATACTTCAATCAGTGTGAAGTATATAAATAATAAAAAAGTTAAGTTTTCAAAGGTTTAAAATATATGTTCAGTAGAGACAGCTGGCTACAGGCTCGTTATGTGTGTAGCGTGTAAGTTTAAGGTGTAAGGTTAAGCAAGAATAGATTAGTTACGAATAGGTTCGGTTCTGCTAGAACAATGCCTAACCTAACTTAAAGGGACACTTATTATACTTGAATTAGATGGGGTATATTGTACTGTACTCTTTCTCTGTCTGATTCCAAAGGTGACCGGCATGACCAATACGAAAGCATGGAGTTAAGAATGAAAAACAATCACGGTCATTGTAACTTAAAAATGGAACATAAATAACAAACTGACCGCTGTTTTATGCCTCAATATTTGCTGTGGTTGGGGGCAACTACAGATACGCTACTATACCATGCATTTCATGACTATACCATGCATTTCATGACTATACCATGCATTTCATGGCCAATGTGCCACAATTGAGATTCGGATTGTCATTTTTGAGCTCAACTGGCCAAAGCAAAATTCAATTTATCGATTATTTAGGAAGCTTACCTTGTTATTAATGATAACTGAATTTCATTTTTGATCAAATTAGTTTCATCACTTAGTTTCACTCACTTAGATTTCATCGCTCCGTATATGTATGTATGTAAATATGTATGTATGATACAAGACAATGGCAAGCCTCATCATTTCAGTACGATTCTGAGCCCTCTGGCTTACATGTGTCGTACGTACGTACGTAGGTCTATAAAAAATCGAAATAGACTGAAGTTCGCCACACAGACCGACAGCTCAAATGTAAAACGACTTATCTTCCTAAAACAAAAAAAGATGAAAGGCAACAAAATTTTAACCCACAGATGTATAGGTCAAACACAAAATGCCTTAAGTTTTTAGAAAAATAAACCTTCAGAAACATTTAAAGTTTAGCGGACAGCGTAGTCTTAAAATATAACGTGTATTACTTGTTACTTCACAAGAGTGCAAGAGTAAGCGCATTATGACGGACAATGTACTGGTACAGTTCAAAAATGTCTACGTACATTCTTATATAAGGAACTCGAAAGTGACAGAATTCTAACATAGAGCATCAAGCTTGAAGCCATTTCGGACTAATAGAATTGACCCCGCAGACGCTCAGCTAGTAACTCCAATTTCGGACAGTCGCTGGATGCTGCTCCCGTAATTTGCCATTAAAAGACGGTGATTTTCTTCAAAAGTTATTGAAAGGGATACAGTTTTTACGCAGCTATATACAGACCAAAGTGAAAAGTGAACCTGCAACGAATCGTAGCGATATGAAAATACTTTCTTTTTGAGGTAAACGTTAAGTTGACTTGACACCTGAACTGGGAAATATACACGCGCTGGTTTGTGATGCAGATATATGCCTACTGGCCCCAGAGGAGTGCATAGCTGCAGTCGACCACACAGTGTCAGAGCTGTAGGGCACCACAGACGGAAAGCTGTAATGCGACAATTTACGAACCGCTAACCCCCCCCCCCCGACTATCCCCATTTCTGGTTAGGGTCAATACCCCCGTAATAGCATTTGAACGCTGACTCAGCAAGCCAAGCAGTGTAAAAACTCACCTGGCTTTCAAGAAGGTTCGAACTTACGCCCTTCGCACCTGAGAGCTAACACTCTATAACACCTTGATACTGTGAAATACGCAGCAGGATTGGAATATTTTGCAAATAACCAAACCGCAACAGCGGCAGAATTTTCATCTTGCTTGACAAACACAAGCAAGAATTAGATAGAAGAAGCGCAAAGGTCACAGTCACGTATCTATTGTCTCTCAAGCTATTTCAACTAGCGCAGATGAAGCGCGTGTCTCACAAATACAAAAGCTTGTTTGCAAAAATGAACAGAACATACTCTGAAAAGAAGAGAGTTTCTGAGTTTTTTCTTCCCTGTAGTATAGAGGACAGAAACCAAGAAAGGAAAAATAAATAGATGCACGTCAGTCACAACTACAGTATATGATAAAAATGGGAGACTCTGAGGTTTTAACCTAAGGTTCTTCAGAAACTGTCAAGTTAAAAAAGAAGCTCATAAGCCGCAAGAAGCCTCCGAGGTTTTTCAACCCGCACAGAAAACAAAAAAGGCTCACCACAAAAACGGAAGTTTGTGCGATTTTTTTTTTTCGAGAAAGAAGTGATAACAGAAGAAGCACGGAAGCCACAAACATGAGTCTTGGACGTTTTACACCTTACACAGAAAAAAAAACGTCCACCACTAAACACGGAAAGTTTTTAATTTTTTCCGACGAAGCAGAAGCGAAAGCAGAAGAAGAAGAAGCAGCACACAGGCCACAAACACAGAAGCCCATGAGCCAAAGGCTGATGGGGCATTTGGTGCAGTAAACACTGACACTCTAAGCTAAGCCTGCGTCATAACATGAGCTGCAGCTTCTATGAAAACATTCTGCAAGGCTGTTTAGGAAAGCCGCCTGGCAGGGCTCTATAGCGGGGCATAGCGACTCATCTTCTTGCTCTTATCAAGACAGCAAGTCAGATGATAGAGCTGGGAGATTGGACACACAAAGGATCCACTATGTTAACTCAGAATAATTGCATCAATTTCAGCCAGAACTTGGCGTAGAGAGACTTGTCTACGTTACGTAGTAATGAACTTAGGGTAAGAGGACGTCCTTGGGACGAGAGATACCTCAAAATGCTTGATTTGCACTGTGAGATCTAATTATATCTTAGCTTCCAAGTTCGGTGATATTTGAGGTAGTTCTGCAAAGTAATCCTAGCGACTTTTGAAGAACACAGCAATTTTTTAGACTAAATATTATGATTTATTCACCTTAGCACAGCTTTTAAGAGTCAACGTTATGAAGATCCTAAATCGCATTCGTTCTCCAAAACAAAAGCCATGCATTTCCAACATGGATGCTGTGCCGAACCAACATAATAAGGGCACAGCGCCCTGAGGTTTTCATGCTGAATTTTGCAGGTAAATCATAATTGTACGTCCGAAGTAATCATCCTGGTGATGGTTCTGAACTTAAAGTGCCACTGGTTAATCAGGAATGCCGGATTTAGAGAGAGAATCGTTATTTTTAGTACACAAAATGTGAAATCCCTGTAGGAAAAGTCAGTAAGGTTCCTTTAACCTTTGCCTTCACTGCGTGGTGTTGTACTCCCCTGAATTTCCTACCTGACTCTTGTGTATCCTGGATTGCTAGCGAAGAACAGTTCCATCTGTTATCTTGTCTTAGTTCTTATACGAATTAAGAATCGATAGATTCTAGATCCGACAACCAACTCGGCTTGTACAGTGCATGGTTTGAGTGCTCGAGATTTTTCGAAATTTCTAGGCGATTATCCGATCCGTCGTCCCCAGTTGATCGGATATATATATGCCTATATTTTTCCGTTCGGGCGTAATCTTAAGCTTGGAACAAACCTAAACTCTAACGTGTTAGACCTCTGATGACATTTTAGGCCTAGGGATAAAACACCCAAGCAAGTAACAACTTGACTGGCTTCACAAATAGTTTATAAAGTCGAAGATGAAATTATTGAATCCTTATAGAGTTCTGTGAAACGTAATTTCAGGTTTTTGCGGTTTACTGAGTCTCTTCACTCATTTCCAGGAACATCCACGCCTCGCTCTGGCTCTGAGAGCTCATTCTTCGTGCCATTGGAGCACTCGCCTTCCGTAAGTCTATTTTTGTACGCCACTTTTGAAAACTTGTCCGGCGGTTTCGACAAAAGAAAGTTCCACTTGACTCGTGTTTTCAGAATGGAAGTTTTGAAGCCTGTGGCAACCATGTCCGCTTGTCTTTGTCCGGTTCCAAGATTTGTTCACGGAGCTTCCAGGAGGAATTTCAACTAATAAACAATGTCAGTGCACGGAGTTTTTCACAGTGTAAAAAAATACTTGTAACAAGGGTACAAGAAACATGCGAGTCTATAAGGAATGAATTTACAAGAAATGTGAAAAAAGTACCAGAGTAAACTTCAAAGTCAGATCCTGGCATTTTGGCACAAAACATGATACAAACTACAGAAATGAAAAGAGTTTGCATTTTTAAATATAAAAGGTAGATTACTATACTCAAGTTTTTTGTCTCTTCACACCTGCCCCCTACTTGCAGAGGTCATCACCTCTATTTCCCGATGACAACGTATAATATTAGAATTGTCTCCTCTTTCCAACATCGTTCGCTCCCTCTTTGTCCGTAAACTACACATACATTTCCTTCTTTTTCTGTTTCCAACTTTGTAAGGACATTCACTTCAGTTTTGCAACTAGTACGTATTTTGATTTTATTTTCTTCTCTCTCTACAGCGAAGTTATCTGCTTCACTTCGAAGCGGACAACGTATTTCATTTCTCTTTCTTTCCAATTACGGAAGAAGTCCATAGAAGACAACGTATTTCCTCAACATATGCGCGTAATTCATTTCACCGTAAAATCTCGAGGTCAGCGTATTTCTTTCTCTTTCCAAGAGTGCGAGCTCATAGAAGGCTACCGAGCTAATAGAAGCTACTGCATAGTTATTACTTTTTTTTTGGGGGGGGGCATTATGTACATACGTTGAGCTGTTGGATCTCTTGGATGCCAACATAAAGACAGTAGGAATCGACTCAACCCCAACTGACCCGGGCTCTACGTACGACACCCTACAGTCTTCCTCTCACGTAAGAGCCCAATAGAACAACGAACTCGGGTAGCAAAATCATGTAGTCTGGGCTGGGTAAGAAAGGGTAATTTCTAAATAAAAACACAAATGAAGGAGATTTACTGCGTGTGGTATTCCCTGTTTTGTTCTACTTGGCAGAATGAATGACTCTGAAGATATCCTCTGTTCTATAACGAGATATACACCGTGCTGCTTGCAATTGAGGTTACAATATGAACTTTTTAGGTTCTACGTAATATTCCGGCAGACTAAGAGTTATTTCTCTTTTCCAACGCTCATTTCAGTGACATTCAGCATATAGTATATTTTGTATTTCCATTTCACGAATGCTTACCCCAGTGCTTTTACCAACGACGCAAAAAGCCCCATTTCATTTTGTCCCGACATGGTTTCCGCTAACAAACTAGCCAAGTCCATCCTCACACCTCGCAGCTCCTACACAGAATTTCCCCCGAATTTAAAGTCTTTCCTACATCGTGTATTCTTTTGGAGCGGTAAGTCTCTCACGTCTCCAAAGTCACTTCATTTCTGGCCCAAAGTTTCGCCATCTTTCAGAGACACACGAAAAAAAGGGGCATTAAACCTCCCTTGACTTATCTGGGCCTTCTCGAGTTAGCGTCGCCGGGGTGGGAAGGAAGGCTGGCCCTCCCTTCCATGATTTTGCCATTGGTGAAGAAGTTGGCTTGAATCATCCAGGAAATTGCAGCTGGGGCCTCCTTCATAAAAGAATGATTTGTAGATTATCATAATGTCGGGCTGGTGATGGCACTGTGCGAAGCCCACTGCAAATATGAGATACAAAAATTTTATGTTTCACGTATGGCTTGTGGTGTTCGAATCGCTCTGATCGAAACCAATTTACGAGTCGCGAGATATACTCTGCATCTATCAATCAAGATTGTTACTAAATACTGTTGAAGGTAAGATGAAAAACAAAAGCTCGGCTAACCTTAAAATTACGGTTGCATTGCGAAAACGATGGTTAGACGAAAATTTCCTTTGAGAAGTGAATTTACAACTTAAAGAACCATTAAAAGCAAAAGTATGAATTTGGCATACTCTCTTTGTGTTTTCTTGGAACTGATAGCACACCGACAGCAGACATAACCTTAATACCGGGTACATAAAATATTTTCTATGCTAAGTTCTGCTTTCAAAACTTGTTGTGACAGGCCGTAAAACAACCAAATTTTGAAATCAGTTGCGAGAACCTGATTATCTTATCATTATATGTAAGCTAGTTTCAGCCTCGCTCGTGAGTAAATGATTGCCCATATAATAATACTTCTGTCTGTCTTGCTGTCAGGCAGTCGCCCTCTGGGTGATGTTCTACATAGATTGGTTATGACTGCACTGACTTTACCAGACACGAGCAGATTGAAGAGTCGGAGAGAAGACTACAAATTTATTTTTCAACAGATGAAATTCCAGTTATCAGCAAGCGAGTTCCTAGCTATTTCGCCAGGACGTATTTCAACTATTTTTGCACCATTAACATAGAGACAAACATTGGGAGATACATACGCATCTTCGGGGGTAACCGTAGTCAGGTCCATAATAAGTTACATAATGCCAAATCAAATATAACTTACGACAATAACAGTTATAGTTCAACAAATGTTTGACGTGACAATCAGTAGTCGCAAGAACCACTGCGAGGCGTACTCCTTGTAATTCGGAGAGTATTAGAGAGCCACAGACGTATTCTTGAACGAGTCGTAAACGACGACTATCGAGGATCGACAATGTGAACTTAATTTGCTTGTAACTTACAGTTGCAAACACCGAGAGCAAATGTTACTCGTTGCTTATAACGGTCACTTGTTACAGAATTTGATCTACATCGGTACTTAACTAGCTGCAACGAAAGCTAGTACCGAGGTGGTACAAAACTTTCCCTCAAATGTAGCAGTGAGTGGCGCAGTGTAACCCACTGCATTTCACTTAAACCCTCAACTATTTGATCCCTTCCGGACTTCTGGACTGACTGAGGCGCGGCCCCACACCGCAGTAGTAACGTGGATGGGGCCTGTAGCACTCGGATCGAAACGCCTCAACCTACTTCCTCCACGCGGTCAAAGAGGGTGGCGCCCAAGCTCCATTTTCTTGAAGGCAACACAACAACAACTATGAGACGTCAGCTGATTCGGCCCATGCATAGGTGCAAAACAAAGTGAAGTGATTATTTACGGAAGAAGAACCAGTGTTGGCCGCTCCTGAGCAAACAATCACAATCCAACAAGAGATGCTATGCCATTGTGACGTACAGCCGGGTGTTCACACTAGAATCTTTTTGTCTCCGTACATAGTACAAGTGTTCAGAGTTGGGGGTTCTGTTCTGGTAAACACAGCTGTGTCTTCATCGAAAGATTTTTTAAAAAGTTAGCAGTTGTTAGCTGGATTTAGTAAACGTCGCTAGTGAAGTTTTCAAGAATTCGTTAAATTAGGAGTGCAATAGAACGTGAAAGGCCGTGCACTTTTTGTTGTTTTCAAGGAAAAAACAAAACAATCGGAAGCGTGAGGGGCTGTAACAGCTTCAGAAAGCTGAAATATCAATCCTTCTTTAAGAACCGCAGCCAATCTTACCGCTGCAAAAAGAAGAAAATCACGCTTTATAGCGTAAGAACCAATAGCTACGTTGACCTTTCACGATCGCACAATTACAATCCAACAAAACACGACGCCATTATATAATCTAAGAACCAAAGCAAGACGCACTGCTCACAACTAATCCAGCTCACCATACGTAAGTCGCTTTGCTGGCCCTCGCCTTGGCTCGCAGTTCGCTAATCTTGCCCTAAGCAGATTAACTGTCGGGTTTTGGTCGAACTTGACGACTAAGAAAGTAAAGGGGAGAGATAGAATAAGGGAGGGAGAGATCCTACCTCCACCACCGCCGCCGCCGCTGCTGGAGATTTCCTCCGACACTGACGAGGCTATGGAAACCGGAGGCAATTACTGACCCCAGGGAGAAAATTAGCCTTCAAAATTAATATAGATTCCCCTGTGGTTTAACCGGAAGATTTTCTCATCAAGTTAGAGGCTCGGTAAATTCAAAAGGAGAGTAGAATGTTGTGTTTGCGGCAGAGAGATACGGCGGGTTCTGTGTTCTCTGGGTAAGACGTATAATATGGGCTGGTGGATATGAAAAACGCCGAGTGCATTGTCCATGGGAATACTTACAAAAGGAAATTGGTTTATATATACAGAGTGGTATTGCACATGCGTTGGGATACAGAGAAGATTTAAATATGTTAGATACTGAATGGACTCTATACGCGGAGATAGACATCCAAATATGGATTGGAGTGATATACATATTTGTATAATAGTTACACTATGCCCAGAAAGACAGAGGCATTGTACGGGCATAGGACATTAGATGCCTCAGAAGTACTGTATGTTCGACACAGAAATAGGTTTGTAGAGTAATAGCGCTTCAGAAATAAAAAAAATCAGAAGATGTATGAATTTGTATAAAAACCATGAGCTGGGTACTCCGTGTTGATTTTTTACATAACAGGTATCTTTATTGTTACATCACATATGACAGGCCCAGTTTGCACTATGTAAGTAATAAAACAAGAACATTCAAAATTCCGCAACAGTAAGCTATTCGTCACTGTCAACAAAGCACAATTATCTTCACAATCAACAACATCCGAAATTTACATCGCTATTAACACTGCTCTCCGCAGTTCTTCCGCCACTGCCCCGTCCTTTATCAACAATTTTTCTAAGCAGCAGTTGGAGTTCATTAACATAATTACAGGATTATTGAAGAAGTTTCCCCTAAAATCTCATTACACTTTCGAGAACAGGACAAAAGTGCACGAGAAGATGAGAAGGAGCGAGGCAAGCGGCGGCGAGCTCCTCCAGCATCACGAGAAGGAAGTAAAGACGTGGCCGAGTATGTGAAAAAGTAGAGTTTTCTCCTCTTCCCGTTAACTGCCCTTTGCTTGCGGAAGCGAAGCCCTTCGCAAGATATATATTTATACAATGTGTAACTTTTTTTAAATCGTCTAGTTTGGCTCCAATCGATCCGGAGAATTAGTCGTCTGACCTGCACTGTATTTAAGAAAATCGCCTAGTAATATTGGTCTTAGTTCAATAGTCAAACCATAACGTTCAGTTTGTACGAAAAGGGAAGGAAAACGATAGGACATGTAGCATGTCGAGTAAAAAAGGAATCCATGCTTTGACATTGTCGTAGATGAGACTACTTTCTGTTCTAAATGTTGCAATTTTAATTCAAATTTTAACTCTTATTATAGCTTTTTTACCCCGAGTGGTGGAGTGGCTAAGGGAGCGTCTCGCTCGTTGTCTGGAAGTCAGATATTCTAGTTGCAAACCAGGGAGGAAGTTTCATTGCTTAGAAATGCAGCGTCAACATTTCTTTCTTAGTCCACAGGGTGGATGCACCGACCTAACAAGAAATGGAGACGGTTAGCATGTGGTGGAGGGCAAGTTGTCATGAGTGTTCCGTCTGGGATGCCGTAGTTCAGACAAGATATGATCGACTGCAGTCGTACACGCCTCTGGACTCTAGCAGGGAACTATCTGCAGAACGAACCAGTGAATTTAGTTTTTCAGCTAGGGTATGCAGTCACAGTGACAGTACCTTTACTTCAAACAGTATTAACTATGAATGTATCAGTCTTCTAGTGTTACAATGTTCTGACGATGTACTTTAACATGTCAACATTAGCTACTTTTTGGAAAAAAACTACCAGTGCGAGTAAGTCGCACAATTAATCGATATGACTGATTTATAAACCCATTAATATAGGTTTCATACAATAAATCGTAATTTATTTTATAGAAAAATAACGTCCCACAATATATATCCGGGTATTGTCGTACCTTTGTTTCTCTGGGTGAAACGACGATATCAGTCATTAGAAAGTGACACTCTCGGAGCATTACGAACTTTCTTATCGCTCAGGACAAAAAAACTGTTAACGAACGAGTGAAATCTTTAATCGTTGCGTTGACGCAGGCCATCGTGTATTATCAGACGATTTTGTTATGCTCTCACACTGACTTATCAACCGTCTGGCAACATAAAGTGATGTCATTTCCAGTTTGGAGAGTTGTGTCAAGTTTCATGGTGTCTAAGCAAACATACATGCAATATTTTCTTTCCACTTTTTTCAATTAGCTATACGAAGTTTTGAATCCTGCTTGACACGCACTGCTCGAGAAAATCCGTCTTGCGATTAAAAACTTCCAATAGAAAAAATGCAAGAAATTTCTAGAGAGGGGATAAGATGCATCCGCATGCAGGCACGGTCCGCGGCAAATTCTTCGACAACAAAACGTGATTGGGTGACCGCGACTAGAGCTAAATTGGCCCATTTGGAGGCTTCTCATTTATAGGGGCCGTTCTATGGGCCAAGACGCCGGCAGATTGTGCCGATGGTGCAGGAGAGAACGGTAAGCAAATAGACCTGAGCCGCAGCTAAGCATGCAAATGTAGCTGCCAGATGAATATTTTGTGAATGGCGCGCCACTGCACGATACGGAGCGCTAGTATACTGTAGTTTGTAACGCTATAGTTCTAGGTAATTTACTACCTACAGCCCACTTTCATATTTAGTGACGCTGTAGCTCTAGGTATAGTTTTCTGCAGCCCAATTTTATATTTTATGACGTTATGGTTCTATAGATATTTTATTATTGCGCGATTAGCGGAAGCGTGTCTGTATGAGGAACACCGTGAGCGCCTATGTTTCCATGTTTGCTCTGCTCGGGCGATGGTGCATGCAATAGCTGGCTGTGTGGATAGCCAGATGAATTACATAATTATAGTTGGTAATATTTGCTGAAAGAGTATCATGTATACAAGCAAAAGCACAACATATTTATGCACTGACAGTGGTAGTGTCATGTATGCAGCCATTTATATTCAACTGAAACACTATTTATACCCAAATTATAGCACTATCTATCCTTCCCTAAGAATTACACTATTTGTGATCTAATAAAAAGAGCGCTTCGACGCACTTTTAACAATAAAAGCACAATTGATCTCCTACTAATAAAAGAATTCTGCACGTACTACTTTAACATAAAAGCATAATTTCTTTACTTATAACAAGTTCAATTTTCATTCACATGTAATTCGTCATACATATGTATCCACTCGTACACTATTTACTACTTCACTCGTAGTATCCATTTACTCGTAGGATGAGAATAATTCCAGAGACGTCTACCGGCATGTCGCAGAGTTGACCAGGATGGACAAACTGTATACGGCTCGCTACCAAATATTTTTATAGGGTCCACAAGCAGGATCTGTAATTGACTAACTTTTTTTTCAAGTTTCTAATCTAATGTAAACAAACTAATTTTTTCTCCTCTTTCATGGCAATTTTAACCATTAATAATGTCATGTATGATAATTGCTATGCAAAACAATAGGCTCAAAGTGGGCGTTGCCGGAAAAATTGATCACCCTTTGCTGATCTCAAACTATATTGGACGAACTGGAGATGGAAGTCTCCAGAAAACTATTGACAGAGAGTTCAACGACACAGTTTTGTAAAAAAACACATTTAACGGGTAAAATATAAAAGAAAATTCTACGCAAATTAAATCCATGAGCTATCTCTCATGCCTCAACTTAATTAAAGTCCCCGAACTCTTCGAAACTACAGTAATTGACTGTACTTGCACGATCAACTCTTTGACTTAGTTTATTCTCATAACTTTTTTTGTTTTCTCCAGCAAATATCTCTATGATTCCAAACTAATAATAGGAATAGCTCATTGAGGTCCGGAGCGTAAATCCCGGTTGCTCTATGGGAAAGGGCCTGTTGGTCCGTGTACTGCAAGCTAGCTAAATTAAATACAGAGTATGGAGATCGTTTCGAGAGCACTCTTACTTTCTCAACATCGTACAAAAGTAACTGTTTTCACTCTAAGCCAAAGAATTTAAATCATCATATCCCTCACTCTTACAAAATAATATACACGTACAGTATAATCAATCACTGGGAGCTGAACGTAGTTCAAAGACTTTGAGTGGTAGGTCAACATCACAATAGAAAGCAAGTCAAATGTTGATATACATACATAACAGCTGAAGTAAATTCACTGCTATTCCAAATTACCCGAATTTCTCCAGATTAACTGGAACGCTGCGACACACGTGGCAGTCCAGGACGTACCTGACCCCGTCCACAGCTGAGGAGATGTGATAATGCACTTGATAAGCAAACAATTGGCCATAAGAGACAGCTGTTAGGTGCGCAAGCGATGTTTGGCATGAAGACACGGCCGTGTTAGAACGCACTTGAAGTCGTTCGTTCACACCGAGCGTTTGTGGAGGAGCATAAAGAATGATGCATAAAACATGACCAGGCACTCTTTGCATAGAAACACTGGCGCCCGTCCGACTGGAGCGCATACTAACGCGACTTGGGGTGGCAGGGAGGAACGGTCGGTTGGTTGGTTGAGAGGATCGAGGTGCTTCCATGGAGACGCCGATAGAGATGCGGGACACAAGGTTTAGGCCCTTGGAAGGAAGGGATTCTGCGTTACAGAGAAAAGATAGATTCGAGACTTGCTTGTGCTGACTTTGGGATACAAAAAGAAAATAAATTCCAAACTCGTACTGATTCTGAGATACAGAGGGAAAATGGAGTCGAGACTGGATCAAGCTGTATCTTCGTTTCAAAGAGAAAATGAACACAAGACCTGCGCTGATCCTACTATTCAGAAAGAAATTGAACTCGAGACTTGAGCTAATTCTAGAACTCGAGACCTTTGCTGCTTCCACGATCCAAAGAGGAATTGAACTCGAGACCTATTTGCACGATTCTAAGATACAGCGGGAAATAAGCTCAAACCTGTGCTCTTGATGAAGAGCAGAGATAGACACACGAAAGAGAAGTCGAGCAAACAGACTTCAGGCAATTCGAGAGAAACGCAGACAAGGGCTGTTGCAAGATCCAAAGAGAAAAATAAACTACCATGAAGCAGGCATGCACTTTGATGTAGAAATGAGACTGGAACAGAAGAAGCACAAGAACGTAACAAGATTTAGGAACGACAACAGAAAGCGAGATATGTTGTTGTAAATTTAAAAGAAACGATCAATGATCCCGAAATCTGTGCTTTTGCTGAAGAACGCATGCGGAAGACACAAAGCGCATCTTTTAAAAATTTATGAGGAGGTCGGCAGCACAAGAAAAGCACTTGCGGATAAAGAACTAACAGAAAAAGATGAAGACTCGGATGCAAGAGGCAGAACAAGATGCGACGGATGGAGCTGAAGGATAAACGGAAAAGTTTCCATGATGGACAACAGAGCGTCAGCAGCACTTCATGAACTATGCAAGAGATGCTGGAATCGGACGAGTGGCCGCAGCCAGGACACAATAGAAGAGTTGGCGACCGGACACCGACACGGTATGGAACGAAGCAAGAGGTATGGAAGCAAGACCTGGAACACGACCGTAGGCATGACCAGCTCGAGGAATTTCTATTTTACGAGAAGAATGACAATAATGATTTTTTTTCCATTTTTGGTGTGAATTTGAGCACCGTCAAAATGACCATAGTAATGAGTTAAATCAAATAATAATATTGAAGTAAACATACTTGGCATAATCTTTATAAGGACATATCGATATAAGGCCCATGAATGGTTGGTAACCAAGCAGTGTTTAGATAAGCCGAGCACAAACATTCATTAACGTTTCTTGCTTAAGTAAATTCATAGATGGTAACCCACAAAAAATTGTATCTAATTAGCTGTATCATAATATTTATCATTGCCACTGAAAATCACAGCTGTAGGTGACTACAATGAATTACATGCTTTGAGTTCATGCATTTTTACTGTACTTGAAAATCCGAGGAAGACATCAACCTCACTACGCAGTGGATAAGCATACAGTGACCTCCCTATATTATTCTTAAGCTTGAAATTCAAAGCAAGACACCAACCTCGTTACAAATTGGATGCAATGAGCAACTTTCATAATTTTTGCTTGAAATTCAGAAGCGATGCTAACATCACACTACAAAGTGGATGAATTGAACTTCCTTTATAATTTTTTGGCTTGAAATAAAGGGGAGAACACCCACCTCATTAGAAATTGGATGCAATGAGTTAGCGTTATAATTTTTCCGCTTAAAATTCAGTGGGAAGACACCGACATCACTAGAAATTGGACACAGTAAGTTTGCATTATAATTTTTAGGCTTAAATTCAAAGGATGACACCGACCTCGCAAGAAATTGGATAAAATGAGTTAGAATTACAACTTTTGCGCTTGAAATTAAGAAGATGACACCGACCTCGTTAGAAATTGGATGCAATGAGCATCCTTTAATATTTTTGTGCCAAAGTTTGCTCAGAGGAAGCAGCTCGTCGAGCTCAGTCAGGATTTGCCTATCGTATTCATCCCTGAGAGTACACACAAACACACACACACACGCACATTACATAAACCATTTGTGGGACAGAATACATGAATAATAACGAAGGAAGCCGTACAGTCGGGGGCAAAAGCACGAGATTGGTGGGCAGGCAGGCGAGTGTGGCGGTGCGTAAGGTATACGCAGACGTCTCCAGAGTAATCTTCTGTACTGCACTGTGCATTACTGCTCTGTACTGCTCTGTATTGCACTGTACAGTACTGCACGGGTAGCTTACCCTCGCCTAGAATTTACGTTTTGTCCGTTTTCGCTCCTTTTAGGCCGTACTGTCGGAAAACCCGAACTAATTTCAGGTAAGTTGGATTAAAACATTCAATAACTTCGCGTAGGTTAGGGGAGGGCAGGTCTGGTTTTTCTAACCACCCCTTTTTTTTAAATTTCGGGTAAAAAAATGTTTGGTTAGTGGTGAGTTGCGGTTAGGCGCTGTGTCGTGCTACACTGTAGTCTACTGTAACTGTGAATGTATCCACCCATACATGAAAGTCGTGCGCCAGTATACGAGTTTCGATGTCCATATCAATGTTGCTTTATGACAATAGCAACGTCCGTTATTAAATTAATTGACAAGATTATTGAACTATAGCTGCATACATCTTACTCAGGCTATGCTGTTGTGATACAAGGATTTACCTTCTATTGTATTCCTACGTGAGAAACAAACCACGGCTTGAATAGGCTACGGTTAACCCTTTACCGGTCAGGTTTATCTCAGTCAAAGATAGTACGTTTGATACGAAATAGGCTAGTTAACATAAAGGGCAAAACTCTACTTACTAAGGAAAATTCTTAATGAAACCTCCACAAATGGCTCTAGAGCGACAGGCGCGTGTGTATAATTATTGGACTATAATAACCTAGAGAGCTCTCTGAGAGCGCATACCTTCGCCTAGCAAGGCAGCGGTAACAGAAAATTCAAATTGGTTCTGAAATTAAGCTTTTCTTCGTATCAACAGCAAAATCTAATCATTTGTGTCTTTTGATAGTATTAACAATTCCTGTATTTTCATGAAGATCCGTTCATAACTTTTCAAGTTATGGTGCAAACAAACATTATGACAAACATAAGTCAATGACACAAACAAGCCAATCGATCATCACCAAAATTTAATCATTTATGTCTTTTAACATAAGTAACAATTCCTGTCAATTTCATCAAGATCCATTCATAACTTTTTGAGTTATTGTGCTAACAAGCACGAGTTCAAACATAGCGACAAACACACGAACGAAAAACCAGATCATCCCAAAAATTTGGTCATTTACTCTTCGTATTATCCGTAGCAACTCATATAAATTGTATGAAAATCCGTCTTTACTTCTCGAGTTATGGCCTTAAGAAAAAATAGGCAGACAGACGAACAGATTTTCAACAAAAGTTAATCATCTGTTACTGTTAACATGCCTAACAATCCCTGCAAATTTCGTAAAGATTCGTCCATAACTCTTTGAGTAATCTTGGTGACAGACAAAGAGACAGACAGACCTCCGTGGCGGAATTAATTACGAACTCTTCAGATTTGCTCACGCTAACCCAATGACGCCCGTTCCATTTGGATATTATCCAAATCGTGCGATTTCTAGGAAAAATGCAAGTCTTTGGACTTAAGAGGGTTACTGTTTTCGTTGATCGTTTATAAAATAATACAGAGAATTTATAAAAATCATCAGAAACCTAACTCAGCGTGCTTTAAATCACCCTAAATAAACACCTAAGTTTAATAGAAGACTATAAACGCAAAAATGAAATCAACCTCAAATTTGCACGCTCACATAATAATTTACAATTTAAATAAATTAAATAATTACAGACGGATTTCCCGCCAATTTTGTTCACGTTTATTTTCAAAGTCAACATTACCTACTTTCATTTCACTACTCACCACTAATAAATTACGAAAGTATAAACAGATTCCCAGCTGAGACAAGAAATTCCTGGCGATGTCTCCCAGGGACTCCATTTATTTCCAATTCCCTTTGGTCACATCAATAAAAGGAGAGCGAGCTGCTATAACTCTCATCAGTCACGACAAGACTGGAGAAAAGAGAAGGCAAAATCTGGAGAAGTTTTTAGATTCGTTTCGTCCAGCGAGGCTGCGCTCGTCTCTGTGCCGAGACCGATTCCTTAATTAGAGTCTCTTAAAATATCTTAAAAACATCGTTCCGTCATTTCCTTCAGCGTCGCCACTTCCTCTCGTCCTGTGTTTTTCTTTGGATTGCCACATTTTTTGCTGGTCTCGCGGCCACGTCACGAGATTCGGCGCGTAAAATCAATACACTTCTTGGCTGCTCCCGAAAATCCGGCAAAAAGGCCTGAAAACACTCCATTGCTGTGCCTCTTGCCCGACCCGTCGCTGCTCATCCCCACTCTACCTCCTCCAGCAGCCATCTGGAAGGAGGGAGGTGGCCACGGCTTTCAAACTCAGAAGACCGACCTCCCCAAACTCATCCTTCCCCATGCAATCCCCACACGCTCCCTCGACGGCAGGAGGAGGATGAGAGGGAATTGCACCAGCCTCCAGACTATGTTCCCCAACCTCCCCACCGTCTCCAGCCCACCACCGAATCTTTATCTCTCTTTTTCTGTAACTCCTCTCTTCTTATAGGTCCGCTTCGGTAATCTTCGTATATAAGAACACCAAAAAGCGGGTCTGGAGCAGTGCTCGAAAAGGCGCTCCTCCGACCAAATATAAAGGCTCGTCGGCGCTCACAAACCACCTAAAAAGAACCGCCTAAAATCCCTCCAAAAATGTGTAGAGTTTCGGCGAGAATTAGGATGATAACTTTTCTTGCTGGGAATAATCGCTACTGAACTTTGATGGATAAAATGAAGATGGGGTGAGGTGGAATTAATCTAAAAATCTGTTACAAAAAACCCTGGATTTAAAGGTAATAAGTTTAGGTAAGAAGTTTGGAGAGATGAAGGACCCAGCAGGAAATAAAATTACAGTTTGGACGGCAGGTCGAAGAGACTGGTGATGTTTTCTGTTGAGTCGTGAACAACATTATCGTCGAGATTTTACGGACCAAAGTCGTGGATTGAGGTGGTAAAAATTGTCAGTAAAATGGCACGGAGCTGAATCGCGCCAATTTCTTAGTGGACACGAAGAGAAGGGGACTGTGTTTTGACAGTAGAGGAACATGACAGTTTCTTAGGAAATTTCTTCGTCGCAAATGTAATCTATCAACTGAAAGGAACCTGACCATTATCGATTTTCTGTACGTCACAATGAAGAGTCGACGCTATGTTTTTGAAGAGAAGAAAATGTAGGAACTGAATGTTGATAGATAGAAGAGGAACTGTGATTTTTTTTCTTTATTTTCGGTTTACAATAGATATACGTGTTCCTTCATGGAATATAAAACGAATTGTTTTAATATGGATCTATGTTGTTCCATAGTGGTTCGAATACATGTCTTTAGCAATGTGTGATGGAACCAGCTCACAAAATATTTATCATTAATTGCTTTTTGGAACTTTTAGCCATTGTGGTTAGGGTCCCATACTGTACGTAGTGCCAACATGTCAGCCGTACCAATTTAAATCTGTGGAGTGAGGCATTAAGAAATTCATCTGTTGAGGTCTTTTAATCGGGCAAAGCATTCAGAAATTTATTGTTTACTAGGTCAGGATGTAACAAACAGTCCTCAGGGCACTTAACATTACAGCGGTCAATAAGCAGTTTACTTTTGAGATCGTTTCAACTGTATATATTTTCACGAATTACACTTTATGGTTCCGAACTTGGAGACAGTTTTTGTCCATCAAGTACGATTTTTAAGCAACTACAAGCTGTTTCTGATTATTTAACAGTGTTTTCCTGTGCTAGTACCTCCAGGGGGAGCATAAATATAGTGACAATTTACATATTGTCTACTATTCCCGCGAGAATGTCAATAACGATCGAATTAACTAAAACAGAAAATCAACGCGCTAGTCAAAGTAGTATCTGGATTCAATGTCTAACAGCGAGTTCGCTGTATACAAGCAACGATTTTTTTTTTCTGTAGACCAACGTTATAGAACACAGCTAAGAACTCATGCGGTCAAAACTAGTGAAAAAAGAACTAAATTACAGTTTCAATGAAGAGCAAATATACTTACGATATAAAGTGTTTTGCTGCTGGCACAACACAAGTTATTTGCACATTAGCACTAACATCTGTACGCTCGCCTGCACCAACACCCGCGACACACACTAGCACCAACAACTGTACGCTCGCCTGCACCAACACCAGCGACACACATTAACACCAACAACTGTACGCTCGCCTGCACCAACACCAGCGACACACATTAGCACCAACATCTGTACGCTCGCCTGCACCAACACCAGCGACACACACTAGCACCAACAACTGTACGCTCGCCTGCACCAACACCAGCGACACACATTAGCACCAACATCTGTACGCTCGCCTGCACCAACACCAGCGACACACATTAGCACAAACAAGGGAGGCTTCAGTAACAAGGGGAGTGCGCTGTTGGCTCCCCTCTCTTTATGACCCTCGAACTTATAAGGCCTGGCGAGGGTTCACAGAACTTGATAATGAAAGTCAATTCAAAGTGAGGGGCCGTGCGCAGAGGAACATCACAGACGTGTCTTCACGCGGGCTTAGCACCAAACAGGGCAGAAAATACAAGTTTTATGGGACCACCGAGCACATGAAGACAATAAAATGGAAATAAAATACTCGTCAGGCGTATCTTTGCTCGCTAGAACAGGACTGGGCTTGCACGCCACGATGTCGACCCTATCAGCTACAGACATAGACAAGAAGCAAGTGCAAGCAGAAAGTAATGCGTGTTTCCAAGACATTGGAGGATTTGAAACTGGAAAGTTCAAGACGTTTTTGCAGTCCTGGATGACTGAATAGAATTAAAGATGAAAATCCAGAGTTATAATCCGTAGTAGCAAAACAAAAATGGAATAGAATATCCCAGAGAAAAAAATCGAAGGCTCAAAAGGACTGGTCAGATTTGGAACAGAAATCGCAGACAAATCAATTCTCCTATTAGATTACAGAAATTTGGAAAAAGAAAACGATAAACTTTGAAGAGAATGGATGTACGATGCCTGTAGCTAACGTAATTCAACCCTTCAAATGAACTGCATTGGGGCTGAGGTCAAAGTTGCTCTTGAGTATGACGGATTGTCTAACGTTCATCGGCAGGAACGACAGGCACAGAGATGCACAAATTCAGTGCCCCCAATTAGATAGATACGACAAAATTTGGAAGATGAAAACAATAAACTTGGAATAGAATAAACGATGCCTGGAACCAAAGCAATTCAACCCTAGGGATTTACCGGTTTGGAGTTCAGGTTAAGATTGTGCTTGAGAATGACGGATTGTACGAACGTTCATCGCCAGGAATGGCAGACCCAGAGATGCTAGACAGACAGGCAGACGGGCGGGTAGACTCACAGTCATGCCAGTAGACGGACATATTAAAAGACAAACGGAAAGACAGGCAGAGAGGCGAATGGAAGCATAGACTACAAACGGGCTACAAGATGTAGAGATGAATGGACGGACAGAATGGTGGACGAACATAAACATGCAACGACGTTGAAGACTAACCAGGATTCCTATTGGGACACTACTGTCATATTCCTGCATCTACTTAAAAAAAAAAAGAACTTCAGCGTTCGACGGGAAGAAATAAGAAAAGCTGTCTGGAGTTCGCTGAGTTTTGAAAAAAGTGCCTAAACTGTTCGTCGTTTCGTTAGAAGAGGCTGAAGCTCAGATTATTTACATGACGAATATTTTGTTCCGTTTTATCTCGGCAATATCTGCATTCTTTCAGTGATACCTCTGACACTGTCTGCTAATAAACTTGTTAACGTAGAGTTTTGCCCAGTCACAGAAGTTCAGTTTTAACATGTCTTGTTTAATATGGTCCTACTTTGACCATCAGACAGCAGGAGCAGTGACGGCTCGATTGGTTAAGGCGCAGCTTCATAGTTATGAAGATAAGAGACGTTGATTCGAACCAGTCCTTGGTCTCTCGCTTTTTTTTTATTTTTTTTTTTTTCAGATGCCCCACATAAATATCGGGAAGCGATTTTGAAATCAATAAACAGTGACGGGAAATTACTTATATTTCTTTGATGGAAAAAAATCTGTTTAATGATGGAACCGCTAAATACTTCTCATTATGAGTAACAGGAAGTTCAAAAAGTCCGGCTGCCAGACACTTTTTGCTATTTCGCGTGAAAAGTATTTAGAGTCTTAATTCAATTTTCAGGAATTTCACAGTTACACTCCACTCACAGCTAGTCTTGGAATGTGGCCCAACTGTTGCACTCAATTTCCACTTTGTCCAACATTCCAACTCTTGTCCTCCATTCCAACTCTTGTCCTCCATTCCAACTCTTGTCCTCCATTCCAACTTTAGTCCTCCATTCCAACTCTTGTACTTCATTATAACTCTTTTACTCTTCTGAAACTCATGTACTCCATACCAACTCTTTTACTCTATTCACTCAATCACTGCATTTATCTTTTGTACTAAATTTTCAGCCTCGCAATTCACTTTCACTCTTGCACTCTGTTTCAACACTCGCACTTGATACCGAACTTCTGTAATTTATTTCCAATCTCGCATTGCATTCCCAGTCGTACGGTCCCTTTTATTCTCGTATTAATCATATTTCATGTAACATTTCCTGGCTTCTAGTCACCTATACTTGTTCGTATAGGCTACGAAAGTCACAATCTACTAGAATATGCAGTCTGTGGTACTCGATCCCAACTACTGCACAATATTCATCCGTAGAGAACTTCATTTCAGTTAGTGTAACAAATTTCCAGTCTTACACTACACCCATACTCTTGCACAAAATTCCCCTCGCTGGCATGTACAATAATTTCTCAGGACGCTTCATCCCAATTCTTGCACAAAATTTCCTCTAGACACTTTCTTCGAACTCCTGTATGAAATTTTCCATTAGATAGGCTACTACATTCTGATACACAAGTCTCCCTCGCTGGCACTCCCTTCCAATTCGTACAAATTTCCATTAATAACACGTCTCGCAACTCGTACACAAAACGTACTTTCTGACACTCCATTCAAACTCGTGCACAAAATTTCCTCTCTGGCACGCCATTCCAACTCTTGCACAAAACTCCCTCACTGGCACTCCATTCCAACTCTCACACAAAATTTCCTCTCTGACACTCCATTGCAACTCTTGCACAAAATTTCCTCTCTGGTACACCATTCCAACTCTTGTACAAAACTCCCTCACTAGCACTTCATGCCAGTTCTTGCATAAAACTCCCTCACTGGCACTCCATTGCAACTCTTGCACAAAATTTCCTCTCTGACACTCCATTGCAACTCTTGCACAAAATTTCCTCTCTGGTACACCATTCCAACTCGTGTACAAAACTCCCTCACTAGCACTTCATGCCAGTTCTTGCATAAAACTCCCTCACTGGCACTCCATTGCAACTCTTGCACAAAATTTCCTCTCTGACACTCCATTGCAACTCTACACTTCTTTCACCACTAACAGCTCAGTCTCCTCGACATCTCCAACATACCTCCCGCTCCCTCGGACGGTCTCCCCAGCTCGCCACACACAAGGCCTTCCCATCCTCCTCCCAAGTTCCCTTTTGCCATTCCAGTCGGACGAGCAACAAATTTATTGCTGCCGTACTTCTGTGGCCGCCACCCGCAAAATTTCTTCCCGGCACACCATCAAGGAAATGCTCCCGAGCTGGGAAATGCGCTCGTCCTCCCCAAGAAATGCTGCCGAACTCTCCGAGGCCTATAGAAATTTCTCTTCTCAAGAGGTCGAAGATGCGGCAAAGCTGAGCAGGAGTCTGGCGACCCACAGCTCCAAGAAAGGACGGAACGCAATACGAATGCATACAGGATGGGTTATAAATTTCCATGCCTATAGTGCTACTGTTTTAATTGTTACATATCGCTGACGCCCTGAACAAAATATGTTAGCATAAGGTGTAAATATTGAAAGGAAATTACACTGATGGCCGAGGCAAGAAGCAGTCGCATAGCTCAATGATAGCTGGAATTAAAACTTAATGAAATACGATAGAACATGCGATACAAAGTTACCCTTGTTTGGCAACTACTTCAGCCTAAAACATCAACCGCGCAAATAAATTGGGATCCATACATACGCAGGGCGTGCACTGAGCAACCTCTACGCAACATCACAGAAGCAAATACTCTTGTTTTAGGCGGGATTCACAGGCTTTGATATTCCACTGCCACGGCAACGGGAGAGCAGGCAACACGGAAACAAATATCCATAAATAGCGAGCGAGTATAGTTGTACATATTTTCCCTATAGCAGTGATTTTCGAAGTGGAGGATATGGCTCCGCAGGGAGGCGCTGGAGATATATGCTGCAGACGACGGCGAGGCTGAATTAAGGAGACAGGGTGGCGTTGGAAGCCATTGACAACTTGACAAACACCAAATAGATACCAAAATAAAAAAATACGTGTTTACACGTGCATACATGGGGTTAGAAGGCGCTATGAGCCCAACTAACCGCAAGGGGCCACCATCTTGGGAAACTTTCGATACCCCCTGCCCTGAAGGGTTGGGTTATTCTGTTCTCAAACCTCATTTACGCTATTAAGAAAAAAAAAAAAAGAGTATAATCTAAATCATAAAGAACTTAAAAATTAGTTGTCATAAGAAGCATTTAATAGCACGTGACGCAATGTAGGGTAAAGTATAACAAACGCAGGATCGGAAAATTTAACTTCCACCACTAAGAACTCAAAGAATATCCGATAATATCCGATACCGTATGCTGCAGCAGGTGGTGGGAAGATGAAACTCAGTTAGGCTGTCGGTCGTTGCCTCTAATGTCGGGCCACCGTATAAATACCATCATAAGCTCAACTTACAAGTGGACGTTCATTTAAACGACGTGCGAACTAAGCGCTCGCTCATAATTTAAAAGTGAGGTTTTATGATGTGGCTCCGGAATGAATACATGTAAAATTTTAATTTTAGCATATTGGTATAACTCTCCGAAGTTGGCTTGCATACATAAGCTCTGCTCATACCAGTAGTGGGTAAGGCCGCGAATCCTTCGCTCGTGACCTTTCACTCACGCGCCCTACCCTAGCGCGTAACCTTCCGGTTTAGGACTGCCAATGCACTTCCGGTGTAGCGAGGGGGGGGGGGCAAGGGGACGCGAACCGAAAGTAGGCGGGGCCTGGAAAACCGGAAGCAGGCGGGGCCTAGGGATCAAAGGTCAAGGTTAAAGGTCACGAGCAAGCATCTGGCATAATTACATACTACTCATATACCAGGCTGTGTTCCTTTGCTACGAGGGTTCTCTGTCCTATGACATTAATACGAGGTAGAAAGCTTTGGTAGTGAGGTTGCCCCTTGGCGACGTAGAGATAATGTAATTAGCAAACGCTGCCATACAAAATATAAAGCATGAGCTGCTATAAGTTGTTGGGAGTTAGTTAAAATACAACTCACAGCGTCGTGCAACATCCGATACATAAAAAAACCTTTAACCTTCAGTAGCAGACAACAATTTTCGTAGGGATGGCACACTTTAAAACGTGAGCGAAATGTCCTTTTCTGCGGAAGGGTTTCGCATACAGATAGATTATAGATGGCAATATTAACAAGACAAAAGGACACAGATTGCAATAGTAACCATGGTATTTCTTGCTATAGAGCAACTACATATAGCTCGGCTCATAAACAAATGCGAAAGGTGGGCAGGAAAGAACACCATAAAGTGTCAGATGGATGACTGTGCAGAAGCTGTACCCAAAAGATTGATTGACACACCAATTTTTCAGGTGGTAAGTAAGCCACACACGCGCAGGTGCGAGCGTGACATGTGTCACACAGCTGTGCTACAAACGAGGCCCTGCGCAAACCTTCGGCTTTGATTTATCTTTCATTTTGCCGGTTTTATACAATTTTCTTCCTATACGCGAAATGAACTTTTTGTTCGGAGGTTAGCATTTTGGTTTCGCTTTGGGGTTTTGATTCGGCTGAAAATTTTCTGTCCAGTTCCGGGGTTTTGGTTCGGCTGAAGTGTTTGGGCTCCGTTGTGGGGTTTTGGTTCGGCTAAAAAGTTTAGGTTCGGCCACGGGATTTTGGTTCGGCTGAAGGCTTTGGTTCAGCTGAAAAGCCAGGGTTCGGTTTCACGGATATTGTTCTTTGTTGGCGTTTTACGGTTCTTAGGTTTGTGTTGTGTTATTGTGTTTCAAAGTTAAGGGTTTAAGGTGTTTCAGTTGTTATACGAGTTTTAGAGATATTGGAGTAAGGCCAATGCCGGTTATGGCTTTGGTTAAGTGGAATCCCTTCGGTTTTGGTATCCCTTTGCCGAGTGGCTGAAATAAACGCTTTCGTACGAATGACATTACAGAAGACACCATACAGGCCTATCGTCATTTACCCGATAAAGGGCTAATTGCAGAACGTCATCAAGGATCACTTGAACTTCTCTGAAAGGACAGTATTTTTAAAAAATTGATTCTTCATTGGAGCAATTGAAGGTTAATACTGAAGTAATTCAAAGGTACAACTGTAGGGCATATATACAACAGTTGTTTTCCTTTCATGTAGATTAATTAATGACCAGGAATTAATTTTGCAATGCTTGTCACATCTCTCCACGATCGTGCAGTTCGGCATGTACATAAGAATACATCTGCCAAACTCAGCGGCCAATATACGAGTGACTTCGAAGGTATTAAAGTTTGGGTACATTTTGAAAAACCTATGAAGATAACACGCATTCCCTCACTCGGATCAAAATAACGTTATCCGCTTAATGTCAACTCGACCAGCACTTCAACGTTTGGCATTCAAGATCCTGACAAGCTGAAGCTATGAATGGCTCAGATTATTTCGACCCAAGTCAGAGAAACGAACCGATCGTGTATCATTTGTTGCTCGATAATTATTAGCGATTTTCGTCAGTACCACTAATCGAAAAACATAGATATTAATCATGCAGACTAGGGCCGTACTGGCTAATATCCTAATCGCCTATAAATTTCCGGCTGTGACTGCGCCTCTCAACGCCCATATATGCTGCAGCTGCCAAACGGGCATGACTGACAGGCACCAGGACCATTAACTCTTTACCGGGCAGGTGATCACATATGGTTATTTTTATGAAAGAGTTCTTCAGCAGCGCCATAAGAGGTTAACTGAGGTCTTCGGAATTGCAAGATATCTAGTCAGCAGTACTGATCGTTACATTCATACTGTCGTCATCATTGTAAAAATGAAAGTACATTACGTTATAGCTTGGGTGTTACACAAAACATTTAAACATAGAGTACCTGCATTAGCCCTGAGATATACGTGTATCTATATGCCACCCAGCTTTCATGTCGTTTTCTGAAGCGCTTAAAAAGTATACCGACGTAGCGCTTGAATCGAATGTTGTTGGTACGGAATGTTGCTGCAACGGATAGGTTGGAACATAGACCGCAACAGTACTCGACGCTTAGGTTCAAGTGGTCTCTGACGCAAAAGCTATATGATGAACATGTCCAGACATGGTCATGCAGGGAAGCGCCCAATTAAGTGCGTCCCCGCCGTATCCAAGATACCTTCTCTGCAAGAAAAATGTTGGGTGCCTTGAAATTTTTTCTTCAGTATTAGATAGGGGGAAAAGAATTGCTCTTAAGAAAATCCTGTTATTCCGTCGCCGACTGCTCTTAAGAAAATCCTGTTTTTCCGTCGCCGACTTTTGGCCGCCGGTGTCAGACCTAAATAAGAGTCAAGTACTATTGCTGTCTATGGTTGAGAGTTAAAAAAAACTGTTACTGGAAACTATATGACACATTTCCATCTTGTATAAGTGCCGTCCAAAACTGGAAGAACCACTTAATAGTTCAGAGTCATACCTGTGGCATGAGCATGGCATGCCTGTGGCGTTTGTGGCACACTTGCGGTAAGTCAGCGCCATACCTCTCGTTAAGCCGGTAACACACTTATGCTCAATTTGTAGCCACGAACTCATTAGTTTTGTTCTTCAGCACGCAGTAATGAAAGTTAATTGGAGCGACCACATGCAGAGGACTTGAAAACTTTTATCATAAAATTCAAGTGAACATACCTATCGTAGCATAAATTTGTAGAATTAGCCCTTCATTACATAAATTTATTAAAAAATAAACATGTACCTCAACACATACACCAGCACAGCTCCACAGTTTTGTACACTGACATACACTTCCGCATATATGTAGACATTCCTACCAACAGGACAACAAGTACCTCCACAGTTTTCCACACACAGCCATCTTTTTAGCTTTACATGAACAAGCGTCCAAAACATAAAACCTTCCTCCACATGCAGCCTTTCAAATCGACTTATATCCACACATGCATGCACACCAACAACACCACAAACAAAAGGCTAAAAAATGAATTCTCAGCAGCATATTCCACAACTGAGAAAATATTCCACTCACCTGAGGGCAGACGCGCAGGCCACCACCACATCACACTTCACGCGGAATCCCTCACGCAGAGCTCTCGAATAAAGTCAATATCTTAAAAAGCCTCCGCTGTAATGTTCTTGCTTCCTCACATTTTCTAGTCTTTCGGGCAAGGGAGGACGTATATACGGACGCCAGCAGGCTCTTCAGCAATGTGTTTCTGCAGGTCAAAACACAAAAGCACGACGAGTGGAAATGTTCAGGCTGCACTTTTGTGAAGCCAGGGACCTTACTCACTTTAGACGCACGCCATTAAAGCTTTGCAAATTCTATTACGGCGAGAGCTGTGCTGCAAAAGCCTCTCGCGCACTCAGCTGTAACTGTGCGAAATAAACGGGAGGGTGTAAAAAAAAAGGCGCTACAAAAACACGAGCTGTTCACGCTCGCTGGGCGTTAGATGCTTGTCTAGAAATAAATTCCCCTTGGCACAGATGTTTTACAGAATTCTAATCATTCCTATATACACTCACACGTACGAGCAATACACGGAGATGGACATGAAAGGACGTTTAAGCAAGAAGGCAATAAATCTTACACGCGTCAGTTAAATTGCACGACGGCTGTGGATATTATAGAAATACGTGTTGCTTGAATAAAAATTCAACACGCTCAGCGTCCGTGGGGTCCGCTGCAAAGCCTCGGACAAGACGGAAGAATGAAAATATCGTGTAATTGAACTCCGGGACAATTTGTCTCAATCATTGTCAAATAGATCAGCACACTGTGAAATTACGCAATAGTCTAATGCTACCTGAACAGTGGGCTACCCAGGGCGACCCAATGCTGAGTTGGGTAGTGTAACTACATGAATAGAGTGACTACCTGCATAATGTGGCTCCTTGAACAGTGTGACTACCTGAACAGTGTGACTACCCGAACAGTGTGACTACCTGAGCAGTGTGACTAATTGAACAGTGTGACTACCTGAACAGTGTGACTACCTGAGCAGTGTGACTACCTGAACAGTGTTACTACCTGAACAGTGTGACTACCTGAACAGTGTGACTACCTGAACAGTGAGACTACCTGAACAGTGTGACTACCCGAACAGTGTGACTACCTGAACAGTGTGACTACCTGAACAGTGTGACTACCTGAACAGTGTGACTACCTGAACAGTGTGACTACCTGAACAGTGTGACTACCTG